>CAEFZY010051047.1:0-36437 GCA_903066815.1 Brachyrhaphis roseni
GTGTGTCTTGTTCCCTTGATTGCTTCCCTGTGTATTTAGTCCCACCTGTGTCCTGTGTTCCTCGTCGGGTCCTCGTCAATGTTCGTCTGAGTTTGCCAGACTGTTGCTGTTTTCCACTCGTTTGCCGTGCGCTACCTGCTAATTGCCTCTGTGTTCCTGCTATGCAGTGCTGCCACGGTTTGTGGACTGGTATCATCATTAAACACATCATTTAACTGCTAACCTGGGTCTCAAAGCGTCTGCCTCACCTCCACCTCACCCCAATTCATGACAAATTAAGGTCATGCCACAGCGTCTTAATCAGATTTAACATCAGACTTGGACTATGTCAATCTAAAGAAATCCTGTTTTTGGTTCCCATCAGTCACAGTTCCTGAAGCAGCAAAGCCCCAAGCCATCATGCTGCAAAAGACATGTTTAGCTCTTTCTGCTATGTACTTTTTTAAAAAAAAAATGCCATGTTAGTTTTATCACATATGTATATTTGGGACAAAACTTCAAAAATTACGACCTGCTGTGTGTTGATGATGTCAAAGTTCGTAGACATCATGAACTAATGTGTCTAGGATACGTTTGTATAAAAAATATATCATAGGATATAAAAATATGTCATAAAAATATATTTTAATGCAAAATAAATGTTAAGACTGATCGCTGTTTTTTTTAGTCAGTGGTGGATTTTCCAAGTAACTGCTCCCTGGATGCCAATTATGCCAAATGTGATTCTTAATTTTGAGCTGCAATCCTTTCAATGTTGCTCTGGGTTCTTTCATGAACTCCTGGATGAGTTATCAATGCGCCACGGAGTAATTTTGGTTGGGTGTCTCAATACTTACTTGACGATAATCGCTCTCACTTTGCTTCCCTGGACTCTCAAAAGTCTCTGAAATAGCTTTGTGCTCCTTCCAGACTGATGTGTGTTAATCATGTTGTTTCTGCTAAAGGGGTTTCACGATTACACAAGTCAGGCAGTAATCAGCCCTGGGTGTGGCTGGTCAAAGCGAAACCAAACAAACAAAAAAAAAATGCTAATCATAATTAATTAATGATTCAACAAAGTGGGAAAAACATTTCCATATAGGATCAGGTTGGTTTGTTTATTTTCCCCTCAATAAATGGACTCACCATTTCAGAATAGCTTTTTGTATTTACTCTGTTATATATTGGAGACATCTGTGAAAAGACATACCTTTTTTACTGTAAAACATGGTTTCTTTCCTCTACTGCAGTACAGAAAAGCATAGCTTTGCAGCCACTTGGATATTAGGAACAGCGTAGTTGAATGATGTGCTGTAAACAAAGTGTCCTTTTATGAGTTTGTTAGTGGAACAGAACAGGAGCTGTAAGTGGGGCACGTCCTGACCTGGGTGGGACAGTTTAACGCCTCAGGAAATATCTGAGTGGATGGAAGCAGACAAACAGCGGGGAGGTCAGGGGCGGGGGTAACATGTGGGTTACAGTCTGATCAATACGCATCGATTTTCAGGGTCTGCAGACAGAGCCCCTTTCGATTTCAGACCCAGAGCTGCAACAATTCACAGAAAACAGGTATGAGCAGTAATTGGGTTTTGAGCCCAACAAAATAAAAGGGGAGGAGCACTGTGAGAACTTCAACTCGTTAAGATTCAAGGGACCGAGCAGAACAACATGCTTCCACTCAGAAATGTGTTGTGAACTTAATCTAGAGAGTACTGTTCCCTCCAGGTCTCTGCTTGACTCCTCAGCTTCTTTTACCCACATCCTGTACGTCTTATTGATGACAAACTTTGCCTCAAGGGGAGCGGTCGATCAGTTGGTGACCGAGGGCTGCTGCTGTCAAACTTCAGCTGACATGGATCTGTTGCACCGACGGACGCACTGAACACTTTGGGAAGTTTTCTTCACTCGCCGACTAGTTGCGACAGGACGAACTGACTGCAATTATTTTGTCTTCAACTTTTTTCTTTCTTTTTTTTTAAAGTTGTACCTACGTATATATACATAAAAAAAACTTTACCAGACATGCAGAAGTTCAACTCAAGCGGGACGCAGTGCAGCACGCTGCCCCGGGACGCGGAGCTGCAGCTGCGGTTGGCTGACAGCGGAGGCTCCGGGGAAGGGAGGGAGAACGGCGCAGGGATACATTTCCTCACCCAGCCCGAAGACCAGGGCTCGTTTTGTACCAAGCGGAAGATGCTTGTCGGCTTGGATGTTATATGTCTCTGTGTTGGTAAGCAATTTATTCAAGTCTAACTCATAAACTTAAAGAAGTCACTGCTTTCGTAGACCGTTTTAAAACACATACTTGATAATTAACGTTCTCTCTTTTCATCATTCTCACATGCATGTTAGGAATAAAGTTGCTTTTGAGGGAGAAAGGAAAGCAACATCAAATGGAAATTTGGTAAAGTTAACACAGCTGCAAAACTGTTTTCCAGAAGTTCCAGACGTGGAAAATGGAAGAAAACTCACGTGGGGGAGAAAGAGGGAGGGAGGGAGGGCGCAGGCAGGGGTAAGGGGTGGGATGGGGGTGGTCATCTGGCAGCAGCAGAGCTGTCCCGAGAATTCATCTGTTCCCATGGCAACCCCACAAAGTTCCCGGGACAAGAACGTGGGAATTAGGATGAAAACATGCCTCGTGCTTGTGTTCTCGTGCTGAAAATTACCGCTCCTCACCAAGCTCTTTAGCCTGTCTCACTGCAGGATTACTGAACGTTATCCCCAAGTAATTTACCATGCACAGCTGAAAATTTTTTGCAGGCTTATTATGTGATAAATTAGCTGGCAGAAGCACAAAAAGAATTTTTAATACCAATATAATAATTGGGGAACCTCTGCCAGGGCTTAATTATGATACGGGAACAGTAGAAATGAGCTATTATGAATGTGCATGTCAAACAATAATAGCCTTACCTAGGAAACAAATAACAACAAACAATGATTTTCCTTATTAATGTTCTAGCATACCTATCTTGTCTCGAAACAGAAACCATTTCCTGCTTCATGTTCAGACAAAATAACAAATGTAAACAGTCATAGTTGTAATACCATTCTACGTGTACAAACAGATGTGTTTATTTAGGAATTTTCTTATGATGGGATCAAGATTCAGTGCTATTATGTTTGGCTGGAAGAGCACAGGTGATGAGGTTGTTGTAACAGTCTTAAAAGCCACATAATCAGAACTATTATTGCAGTATTTAGACTGAAATGAACTTTTCAAACATTTGTTGAAAAGATATAAAGCAAATAGTAATGCGAGAACGCTGCATCAAACTTAGAGTAAGTTTGTTCAACTGGACACAAAATATAACAACGTAATGTCAGTGTTTTTTAAAGTTTCATTCCTTTGATAAATCTTGATGAAATATTTCTCTAAGTTACTATTCCTGTTACTAAGAAATACGATTACATGGCTGATGTTCACAAGAACACGAGTAAAAGTTTTAAGGATGCATTTCAAGCTGGTTTAAAACTTTGCGTCTACAGGTTCAAAGGGTATTGGCTCTGTGTTGAATCTTAACCTTGGAGTGGTTGGTAGTGAGTGCTATTTGGTAATTCTAAAGACTGAAAGGGTAGATTGGTTTACGCATTTCTTTGTGACAAACACAGGGAACAGAGAACTGATGTTGTGTGAGTAAGTGTTGATTCGTTTAACTAGCAAACACGGGAGAGGTAGAACCCGTCAAGGCAGACCGACGGGTCTGCTCGTTGGCAGTTGAAGTGTAAGAAATAAAGAGACAAACAAAACTGCTTTGTGAGGCTCTTAGATTCTGTGACACACAATTCTTAACCCTAAAGGTATGCAATTAGCTTTTCACTTAGCACGCTTCTTAACAGCTATGGTTGCTGGTTCCAAAAGTGGCTGGACACCTGTCATCGTCACTGAGTAGAGGAAAGGTCAGTTCTACTAAAACTCCAATTGACCATGCGGCTTTCATTCTCGCAGAACTTCTTTCCTTGACCTCTTTTATCCTTAAAAAATTTGGATTGAGATACATGCATCAGAACCACATATTGACGTCTGGTAGACAGCAACTTGCTGCAGAAAAATTGCAGCATAAATTGGATGTAGCATAATTCCCAGATCCATACTTGGACTTCTTAGAAAAATGAAATGCTGCACAGACTTTGTATCTGCTGCTTTGCTGCAGCCTTCCTTTGGGAAGAATAAATTTTCTTCATGGGCTAGGATTAGTTTTACAGTGTAAAATCTGTCATTTGGTTGGAGAGAGACCAGAGTAGTAAACTTTGCAACAACAAAATTTAACAACGTATGTACCTTAATCTAAATGCAGAGCATAGGAATGTTATAATCACAAAACATAGTTTGACAGATTCACTAGTATGTAGACATGAAGAATTTTGTGTATGTATAAAGATAAAGTCAACAGGTGTTGAAGTGTACAAATCTTCTCTATTTTTGTATTAGTTAAAATAACTTACAAGTAAACGTGGTAGAAATAGTTTGAACAACACATTTAGATTTATTATTTACAAAAAGGAGGTACTTTATATTTGTGCCTTTTTCATCGTTTACCTTTATTACCGAAAAAGAGAAACAATTTCACCAGATGAGATTCAAGTGTTTGGAAGCAAGATCAAATGTAGGAAAACTTAGCTTTGTGACATAATTAGTGAATGTTGTATTTGATTATGATTACCCCACATTTTTGTCTGTTCTCTCTTTGTTTTCCATCACCACGATGTCCCCATCTCTCCTCCAGAACCTTCTGGTTGTGATCACTAAGACACGTTTATAATTTGTGGCCAGAGTGGATGGTAATCATGGCAGGTGGAATTCTACAGCCCCGCAAATAATGCGTTAAATCAGTTGTTTGCAATTGTGATATTAAACACACTGACATTGCTGTGTTGACTGTGATTAATCATGTCATATGTGGCTCTAAAAATAAATTACTATTTATAGAGTGACCTATCAGAATACATTTTTATCTGGTATTTTGGTTTTTCTTGGTCAGGACTGGCCATACTTCCAAACTTTTGATTTGTATTTGTACATGCCCGTATATCTCTCAAAAGTTGATTTATTCTAGTAACTCTATTAACACAATATGTAGAACAATTGCAGTCTGGCTGATGTTTTCAGGCCTTTATTTAAGTTAATTATGAAGATTTTCCACTTACAGCTAATGAAAACGTGGCATTTAGAATTAGAATATTACATAAGAAACAATATTTTTAATATACAAATGTGAGATTAACTAAAATAATTAGAGTATCTGCTTAAACATTGTGCTTTTTAAAGGTACCAATAATCTGAAAATCAAGCCTGTTTGGAATGAGTATTCCCATTTCATGAATGTGACTGGATATATTTAGGATCTTTGCAGTAGGAAAAATATCTTTGAGTGAGCATCAGTGAAATATAATTAAAGCCCCGGCTCTATTGGATAAACTGCTTCACAGATTTAGTAAAATGCATTAAAGTGTGTTTTTCTTGACTTGTTTGAGAGGTTTTTGTTGTGAAGGCTAGACAGCATTGGATCCACAGCGCGACCTCTTCTCGTGAAGTTGCAAATTCTTTGCATGCTGAAGTGACAGCCTTCAAATCACCACACCATAACATACAATTGGTTATAATTAATATTATTAGCTCTACAGTCTGCCATCTGTTTGATTCATCCTTGTCTTTGTCCTGGTAACCAGCATGCTTGCTGACAGCAGTTGCTGAACTTTGACTCATCTGTTGGCATTTGGAAGTGAATGGCCCCACTTATTGGAAATGAATCGGACTCTTCATTTCACAGCCTGCTTATCTCTGACAAAAAAGAAAAAAAAATTCCCCCTAAAACACATTTGTTAGATCTTCACAGACAGTTGACCTGGAGTATTATGCATGCTTTGGATGGGGGAATTTCACCCTGAGGCGTCATCGTAATTATGTGATCACCTGAAGAGTGATTAAGTCTTCTGAGGCTTTTAGGGCTTTTCTTCTAAAGTTTAGCTCAATGTGGCAACATAAAGTTTCTATGATGTGGTCACATTTTTAGTCTTCAGGGTTATTGACAAAATAAGCAAAGGCTTTGACACAGTCTACCTGATTCTTACTCAACACCAGATTTGTAGAAAATTGTTATCCTTCAGTTATAAGGCAAGGCTGGTTACAGGCGGCAAAGACATGCACATAATGCTTGCTTCACAAAGATGGATTGTTCTGGATCAGCTTGGCTCTCCTTGTGTAAGCTGCAGAATGCAAATGCCTGAGTTTAGTCAAGTGTTTGCTTGTGTGCTTAAGTATATGCATTCCTGTTGAGACTGTGGGGTTCAAACTAAAACAGAGCTGACAAAATCTGCGCCCTGTGGCTGGGACTAAGATTTAGGGTCCAAACTTTGAGAGGTCAGCAGATTTTGGGTGTTTGTCATTTCTGAAGAGCAAGCATGGACAGGTCTTCCTGTCTTTTCACAGCTTTCCACCTGCATTGGTGTTCTTCCTGTCATCACCCCAATAAAGCCTGTTATTGAGTCTCACAAGGATAATTCAAGGATAATTGGGCAATATATGAAGGTGGCATTAGGAGACCTCCTCTAAGCTTATATTGGACCAGTAGGAATGCCTTTAGGCTTGACCTTTTTCTAGAGGTTAAACACTGAACTGTGTTCTTTTCACACATTTGATACGCACAAGAGGCAGAAGCACAGAAAAAGACATGGTTGTGGTTTATCTTAGCTACACAGATTCACAAAATGAAAGTCAACTTAAGTTTTACAGCAGAATGTGTATCCCAGCTGAAAAGTAAAATAAAGCTATATTTAGATTATCATCATTGTGGAAAGCAAGATCTGGTTCTAAGACGTGAAGCAGCATGCTGCGACCGTAGATGGCTAGTATCTATGATAGAAATCAGGATTCAAGCAGAGCTTGTTCATTCGACCATATCTCCACTTACACAACAAATTCTTTGTCATTCTCTTAGCTTCAAGCAAACTTTATTTTAGCAGTTCAGGTGTCCCAAATGTAAAGTCAGTGGTCTAAGTGTGTTCTGTTTTTTTACACATCTCCATGTGTTTTGGGCGGGTTTATGTTAGAAGGTTTTATTCCTCGCCTTGTGACAGAGAAAGCTGCAGAGTGAGTAAGACGGCTGGAGGCCAACGCGTCACAGCACGTTTGCATGTGCCTGCCCAGGAATATTAAATAGCTTGCAATGTGTGTAATGGGGTGTGCGTGCGTGTGTGTAAAAGTGTATGAGTCATATGGCTTCTAATTCCAACGCTACTACAGCGGCCATGTGCTTGCTGTTTGTTGACAAATTTGCCAGTCCTGTTTTTCTGAACGTCTTGGGCCCTGACTCCCTGAAGTTATGGAACAAACTGGCGTCACTCTGGGGCTGACAGATGGAGAGCTATTAAAAAGTGGCTCGGTTAAATCATTAGTCAGTGGAAGAAGTGACTTTGCATACTGCCTTTTATTAGTGTATTAATGCATCTTCTTTCCATTTGACAGCACGGTCAGGGTTCAGGAATCCATTAAGAGTTCCTTTCTCCAGACAGACTACCATCCACTGCATTTTACTGTATTGCTTCCTTCTTCTGTTAGTATGTTACAGGACTGAGAAATGTCTCAGTTGCCTAAAGGCTGAGGGGCGAGTGGAAGCAGGAATGAGCCAACATCCTTTGGGAGGGATATGGAAGGATACAAGATGAAGATCTACAATAAGGGGCAAAGGTTCAACCCTTGGGCACCTGTGGGATCCTGTACACAGCTGTCTGTTTATATCTCAGGAAGGAATACTCAGAAAACAATTTTGGCTGCCGAAAGCTTCAAATGTAATTTTAATGAGACAGCTGCAATCTAGATGACAGTTCCATAAATGCCTTTGGTGGTTTATTGGTATTAGCCTTAATGAGTGAATGAAGATCTGTGCAGCATTTCAAATCTCAGCGCTCGTTAGTTGGAATCGGTCTGGAGAGGGGTCTCCACCAAGTTCTCCACCTGACTTTGATTACAAACAATAGCACTGCCTTTAAGTGTTTTAAAAGTAATGGCTTTTCTTCTTCTGTTTAAACAAACTTTCATCTCGCCATCAAGAAATGTGTAATGTTTATTGTAAAGTATGTTTTTCCCTTTAAATCACCACACCCAGGTTGGACTGTTGACACACAAGAACTGCTCTCCTCCTTTGAAAACAACCTTGATAGACCTCTTAGATAAGACACAACAACTACTTATCCTATGCCACTGGTTTGTCCTTCCCTCACAATGACTATCTCTTGTCAGGTCAGATGAACCCAGGCTGCTAACAGCCAAAATGTCACTAGGTCTTTGTAAACTCATCAAGTTTCTGTCTGAGTCAACATGCTGGTGTATCAAGAACTTTCAAGCATTTCTTCTTTTGATTTGGGGCTTTTTCGCAAAGCTGCACTTGATTTCAGGTCAACATAAGGCATGCAGTCCACTTTTGGCTTCAGTCGGAAGTTCTTGTTCTAGCAAGTTTCCATTTAAATCAGAACTGACCAACATAACACCCATCCACATACACCTGTCTCCAAATAATAAATGCATTTTCTCCTGTCTTTTTTTCGCATCGCCACCATTCACCTTTCTGTGTACACGCCTATCCTCTCACCTCAAAAGCCCTCCAAAGAATACCTTGAAGGTTTCCAAGGTGCATACAACTGGAACATGTCCCTTTTGTTCCTGCTGAATAAGACAGACAGACATGCAAGACACTCCACTCATACCCTTAGCTCCGAAACTGGGCTCCAGAAAGCCGGGCATTGAAGTGTGAAGAGAACAGAAGCTGCTGTGGGTAGCATGTCTCCTCTGGCCAGTGGCAACAATAAAGGTGTTGAAAGGCATGAATTCTCTTCTGGTGGATTTTTAAAAAAATAATTCAAGTTAAATCCAGGTGGAAATAGTTGTGGTTTATTTTTGTTGTATGTCTGTTTATTGATTTAGGCCAATGATATCATTGTTTTTAGCATTGTTTTTGTCTGTCTTTTTACACTGGTGCCTTGAGTCTTTCTCTGGGCATTTTTCTGTCTCCATAAGATGCATGGTGATAAATGAAGCAGGGGGGAATTCTTGCTTTGGGTCCAGCTGCAGAAGACATTGATGGTATCTTAGGGTTCAGGATATGAGTCTGTTGTGACTCCTCAGACCTCTTTGTTCTTCAGTGATAAATCTCTTTGTGGTGCCATTGGGGCAGACAAAATACATCAGAAGAGAAAATAGAGAATGTGTCAGTGCAGCAGACGTTTAATTGTTCTTCTGCCTGTCCATCACCTGAACTGGGTCACCAAGAAAGAACAGGGCAAGACATTGTCTACTGGCAATTGTATAATGTCATTGAGCTTTAATTGGTGGTGAGAATGAAACATAATTTCTCACATTGCCACAAAAGATAGGTCAGACTTTATAGAGATTACTTGGATGCTAGTCTTCTGGCATCACAAGCAAAACCCTCACTGCTGTTTATTGGCATGTTGGGGAAGACATCAGGCTGCTCCTTATATTGTTACTGGGGATTATTGTGCCAACAAA
This sequence comes from Brachyrhaphis roseni, assembly GCA_903066815.1. Classification (NCBI taxonomy): domain Eukaryota; kingdom Metazoa; phylum Chordata; class Actinopteri; order Cyprinodontiformes; family Poeciliidae; genus Brachyrhaphis; species Brachyrhaphis roseni. Next base: position 9,485 of record CAEFZY010051047.1, read on the forward strand.
AGCGTCAGAATATGTCAATGCATATCCAGCATTTTTTCTACCTCTATTTAAAGGGTTGACTAGAATAAAAATAAGCAGCTTGAAGATTTATGTAGAATACGTCGGTACATGTAGGCTGGTCAAAGGTAAACAGGAGATGGACCATCTGTTGGGGTGACTGCATAGCTCAGTCCCAAGCTGCAGGCCAGATAGACCTGTGTTGACAGGTCACTAATTGTGTGTCCTTCACTTTTATCAAAGGGTAAAAGCTGATCCAAGCCTGTGCTATTGGGTTCAATAATACGGGTGGCCATTACTGGTGCTTAGATATAGCTTTAGGCTGTGTCCCTTATCTATGAGGTTGGATGGACTGTATAACAGACAGAAGCATAATACACCAAGGTTATCTAGGCCTGTGATTTTGTAAGAGCCCTTTGAATGTACAATATGTCCTTGTATTTTTTTTTTTTAGATTACTCCTTTGGCATTGTATATTTTGATGAGTTGTTTTAATTCTGAGTGATTCTTTTCCCTTTCTGCTCTTGTGGTGTGTTTAGTTGTCTATTAGTCTGTGGGTTTAGGCTTATTTGTATGTAATTGTGGGTTTTAAAGTGTATATGAATCTCTTTAGGCATGTGAGGGGTATTCTCTTAGCTGAGGCGGGGTCGTGTTTACAGAGCGGGTCCCAGCAGAGCCCAGATCCCTGACCCTCACATTCCAGAACCGCCACTAATCGCCTCCTTGTGCTGCTCCTCTTGGAGAAGCCCTTGTTGCATCTTTCATTACTCTGTTATTGAATTGTTCTCTCACACAAGCATTACTGCCCAAATCATCAATAATCTTTCCCCTGACTGCCCATTTTAGCCTGTTTTTACTTTGACACTCCATGACAGAGAATAACTATAATTTACTTGCTTTTGCTCGCAATCTTTAATTACTTCCTTGTTATTTTCTTGTTGTTGGTTGTTGTTTTTCTCCTCTCACAGTGAGCTCATTCTGCACCATGGTCATAGATGTGTAAATTAGAACCAGAAGAGTTTCTCAGAAATGGGCTTGTCTCCCCTCCTTCTTCTCCCTCTTTCTTTCTGTCCCTTTTGACTATTTGAAAGAATTCTGGCTCTAACGCTAGGCCCAGAGAGCAGCACATTTTGGTTCGGCTGTTTGAGCTGAATCACTTCTCTGCCTCCTCTCGATTTCCTCGCAGGCCCTCCTGTTCGGGCTTTCTTTTAAGCATGTCTAGGCCAGGTGCAGAGGTTGGCTCACAGCTGCCTGATAGATGATGTGACAGTCTCTGGAGGGTTTTTGTGCCTTGTTGTGAAAACAAGTTGTGTAGCTGCAAAGCAAGCAAGAGATTGCAATGTGCAGATAGGCCTGTGCATTTGGTTTATGTTCTTTTTTATTGATCAACTAATTTTGAATGTGATTCTCCTGATGATGAAGGTAACTTTTGTAGTTGATTTGAAGCCAGAGTGACTTGCATCATGTATATTAGAGGCAAGTTGCACCATACGCAAAAACAGGGCGATAGCACAAGCCATCCTCATTGCCACTCACTGGTTGATAAAACATACCTCTGTCTGGCTCAGCATTTCATGGGTCCCATTAGACACTGAGCAATGAAAATGATCCCTTAAAAAGTCCATGTTCATTCTGTAACAGCACTGTGTTTGGACCCTAATGGTGGGCCTATCCATTATCTCTCTGTCAATGCAGCAACATATTGATTGCTGAAAAAGGACTGGCTCTATCGTAAAACCCGATGAGGCGTCCGAAAGGGGATGTTAATGGATTTCATGGACGAGCAAAAAGCCTCTGTCTCTGTTTGTCACAAAACTGCCTCAGTTATGCTTAACATATGTCAGTTATGTTCAAATGGTGACTATCTAAGAGGACAAATCCTGTACCCAAATATCGTTTAAAACATTTTTAGCAGCATAGCAAATTGTTGTGAACTGTTGGGTGATACAAATTACTGTTGGCATCCAGTTTTAAGCTGGACTGTTGTGAATTAAACTGCCACAGAGAAACACACACTGAAATGTCTGAATTAAATATACATTTCCACTAGCAAAAAGCATGCAGGATCCTTTCTCCAACAATTTCCTGTTTCAGTTTCCAATAATTAGGAGTCTACTATAACATTAATGCCTCTTAGGATATATTACCTGCAAAACAAATTCATGAATATTTTAACATTTGGTTTTGTTACTTTGTTGCGTAACTTAACAAAGCGCATAGCCTGAATCCCACAATCCCTATGGTAAAACCTGGTGGCAGCATCATGCTCATGGGATCATGCATCATGCTTCTGTTGGGACAGGGAAGTTGGTCAGAGTTGAATTGAGATGCAGGTTGACCACTAGGCAGGACAACATCAAACATCCAGTCAGTGCCACAAAGGATTTTGATCAAAGCATGTCCATGTATTACAACGGCCCAGACGAAACTCCTAAGTTGACGCCGAAATCCAATTAAGAATCTTTTGCAATACTTGAAAATTACTGTTTACTGTATAAACTTTTCACATAATTTCTATTTTACCTGAAATCATAAGATATAAAAGTTAGTGTCTAGATATGCAAAGCCAGTAAAAAATATACCCCTAAAGAATGACGTTAAGCTGTTTTTGTCGAAGGTGGCAATACAGAGTTGACTCAAAGGGTCAGAATATTTTCTCAGAATGCTTTTCAGATTTTTAAGTGTTAAAAACCTTTTTGAGGTCATTTATCATTTTCCTTCCAATTCACAGTTATGAATTAATTTGAGTTGATCTGTGACACGACATTAAGGTTGGTGGTTGCAGCATAAAATGTGAAGAAGTCCAAGTTGTATGAATCTTTTTGTGAAGCCTGTCTTCTGTACTTACCATTAGGAAGATTTTTTGTGTGGTCTGTCAGGGTTGCAAAACCTCTGTGGTTGCTACACATTTTAAGCAGCTCTGCATCTCAAGATTTATAAGATTTCTAAATATGGAATAAAGTACATGCAGTCCCATATCAATTTACTGTTGAAGCTTAGAGCTTTGACTTGCTTTACATGATTTAAAATCAAAGACGTCAAAACAAAAGCTGAACATAAATGATGAAAGTACACCTGTGGGAGGCGTATGGGTGTGTGTATGTATGTTGTGACTGAATGAGATGAGTGAGAGATTGGGGTCAGATGAGAGGTGCCTCCTATCTGTCTCCCTCTCTTTGTTGGCGTCATGGCCCCTGCTATCTGTCTGCTGTGGGTTTTCCTCTCTGCTTCCCTGCTAAACTTCCTAAACATGGTTCTGTTTTGTCTCCCTGTAAGGGCAACTTGACTTTGAACAGAGTTCAACCAGTAAATCTTGGCTGTAGCAGACCTTTGTAAATCAAGTTATCATGCAATATGAGAATTTGCTTTCAGGAGTATTCAGAATTTTAAGTGGCAGAAGATAATTGCCATGGCAACTGTTTATATGTACAGTGAGAGTGATGTTGAATAGACGTGAAAGAGCTGAATGAAGACAATACAATACCTGACAATGGCTAAATGGGTTATATTTAAACCTTAGATACGTGTTTTCAAACCACCGTTTCTGTGTTTGAGGGTGTGTTTGCTTGTTGTTTCTCTTGCCTGGATTTAAAGTGTATAGCCTGTGCACTACAAAGTCACGTAGTCTGAAAGATTCCCTGGCAAGAGTAACGTTTTTTTGCCTGGGCGCGTTCCAACCAACGAGCAGGCCTGGGATGAGAAGGAGAGGCAGAGGTTAATGATTAGTCCCATGTTCTCATTGCATTCCACAAGGGGACAGGGGGACATGGGATAAAGAAATGGAGGATTCTGGGTAAGCCTTTACAAGGTTATTGGTTGTTAATTTAAAAGTACATTCATTAGTTTTAATGTGTTTTGAGGGGGTGGAGTGGTGTACTGAAACAGCATTGCCGCTCTTATCACTGAAGTTTTGCACAACTTTTAACTTTCACCGTTTGACTGGGCTGTGTCTTTTGCAAAAGTTAGACTTTGACCTCTGTTTTGATAATCATTTACCAGGTTGAAAAGTCAGTTTAGATGATTACTCATTACTGGTTTAAAATTAGATCTCTTTGAAGAGTGAATTCATTGTTCTTTTTGCTCTCTGAAGTTCTCTGGTTTTTGTTACTGTGCTCTGTAATGCCCTCTTCCTCCTTCCTCTTTTTGATTTTCCACTTCTGAACTTTCCAGTGCCATGCTCATTTTCCCGTGTCTTTGTCTGTCAGTCCTCTTCCTTCTTCCTGCTCCCAATAGCTGCATCCAGGTTGATGCAGCTATGAGTGGAATGTCTTTCCCCAGTTATAAGCAGATTGTGTACCCAAAAGCCTGATACATAATATCGCTCCTTACTTTACCTGTATCTCATGACAGAAGTCAGGAGAAAGCCAGCCTTTCATGCTGCCAACAGCCTGTGTCTGCATCAAGGCTGCCCCCTCTCTCTTCTTTGTCTCTGTGATCCTTGACTCACAAACCACGACTCAGACATTCATCAAGTCATCTTTTGTTTTTGTCTGCTTCTCGATCCTCACCCTTTGTCTTTTTCTTCTCTCATCAGCTTCCATCCCATTTTTTGCATGTGAATTGAAGGCAGTGACTCCGTATGAACGAGGCTTTTTCTGCGGAGATGACAGCATCACCTATCCATACTTGGAGAGGGAGGCCATCCCTGACACCCTGCTCATCGCAGGCGGCATCGCCATCACTGGCTTAACAGTAAGGCCGACCACATATAAGTTCCTCATTTTTTTTTCACGCAGTTGTCCAGCTTGACATTTACAAACCAATTTCTGCTGTTTCTGTTCCAGATTGCTCTGGGCGAGTGTTACCGTGTGCGTTTTCGAGGCGTGCTCTCACGAGCTTTTGTTAGAAACCGCTACGTGTCGTGCCTGTACAAGGAACTGGGAAGCTTCCTGTTTGGCTGTTGTGTGGGGCAGTCTCTCACAAACATGGCCAAGCTCAGTGTGGGGCGCCTGCGGCCGAGCTTCCTCTCTGTGTGTAACATCACATATGAATCCATTAACTGCACTCCTGGCAGCTACGTCAATCAGGTCAAATGCAATCCACGCGATGAGAAGTTGGTGGTAGAGGCAAGGTGTGTGTCTATGTTTGTTTTTTATTTTCTTTGTGCTCAGTGATAAAGTGCTAACTAAGGGTGGGTCATGGTGTTAGTTAACTCAAGCAGTTAATGTGTAACATGTGACATGTAACGTGTGTATCAATCTTCTCTTTCAGGAAATCCTTTTTTTCCGGCCATGCTTCCTTTGCCATGTACACCATGCTCTATCTGGCAGTAAGTGCTTTACAGACACATTTTCCAAGAAACTAATCACAAACATGACCTTCACTTTCACTTATGAGCATATATGCTGCAGTTACTAAAGGTGTTTTTTTTTCCCCTAAGTGCCGCAGCTCCAACTTCCTCTTTAATGAAATAAAACTTTGAAGTAGTGATCCATTGAAGCTAGAGAACCAAATTTGCAAGCATTCATGAATCAACTCAACATAGATGAACAAACACCGACAGGCATGTGCTGTTTAATACATTAACTCCTGATTGTGAAGGAGGGGATGTTTGAGAGCGGCAGTTCCCAACATGCATCCTGCCTCAGATCGAAAGAACTGGAGAGACAGAGAGATGGTGGGGGCTGGAGAACGAGGGAGGCTGTTTTCCACAGGGAGCATGAATAGATGAAGAGACTCCACAAACAGAGGAGGCCTTGTTGTGGTTCTCATTTAGCAGAGGGGGTGGAGGGCTGAAAGTGCCTGCTGAGAGATCGACAGGCTTCTTTCAGCAATAGACACCCTCTAAACCCCCTTCTCCAGTCCCCCCCATCTCTTCATCTCTCTCCCTTTGAATGCACTGCCCAGCGCTCATGGCTGCTTTGTGAGAGAGAAGTGACAGTTAGAGGGAGACAAAAGCCTGTCATCATCCATACAGTGTCCACATTCCTTGTGTATTACCCATAATTAATCCATAATTGATCATTTCAGATGACCTAAATATTTCCATGCACAAAGTAGCCCATCTTATGTTTCATTCATTTGCTTTATGCCGCTGGAAAAGAAAGCTTCTGTGTGTCTAACTGGGATTTTATGTGATGTTCTTTATGTCGGTTTATGTGTGACGTGGGGAAAAAATATGCCTGTTTATTTTATTTATTTTTTTATTTTTTACCTGTAAAATCATTTGATAGGCCTAAATAAAAACCCAGTGCTACCAACTACCTTTAGAAGTCACCCTGAAATAATAGAAAACATTTTCTTCCATCCAAACAACCCATAACTGTGGTTGAGAAATTAAAGTTGAAAATTACTTTCAAATAAAGAAGTCTATTGATGTCTAAATGTGGTTGAATAATGGTTTGGTTCAAATGGTCTAACCAAGTCTGACTTTCAATGAATTTTTCTTTAAAGGGGCATAGAAAAGTAAAATTTTCAATATTTCTTTCTGGCTAAGTAGAGACTAGGAGTGACCAGCCTGAAGGAACTACTGAACTACTGAGCAGAAGAAGAAGAGTATTCAGGGAATTATTGAAGAGTACACAAAAGAATAGAGACAGCAAAGAGGTGTACAGGAAGAAACTAGAGAGCAAACCACAAAAGAATAATATCAGAGATGTGTGGTTAGAGATGAAGAAGGTCACAAACTTCAAGCGAACGGAGGATTACATAAACGGAAGTCTGGAAAGAGCAAATGAACTGAACGCATTCTTCCTCAGATTCAGTTCAGAAACAAACTCGTCATTTCACCCTCTGTTGACCCACAGCTTTCCTGTCAAACCTCAGAGGTTTTATCTTCCACCTCAGTCATAGACTCCTCTGCTTCCTCAAGTTTGTTTTCAAGCAATTCCGGAGATGCTGCTGCTCCCTCTGCGTCTCCCTCCCGCTTTTCTGTCTCTAGAAGTCAGGTGACCAGGCAGCTGGAGAGACTGAGCCGGAAGAAGGCTGCAGGTCCAGATGGTGTCAGCCCCAGAGTCCTGAAGGCCAGAGCAGCTCTGTGGGATTCTGCAATACCTCTTCAACCTTAGCTTGATCCAGAAGAAGATTCCAGAGTTATGGAAGACATCCTGTCTTGTTTCAGTATAGAAGAAAACTCACCCATCAGTTTTCAATGACTGTAGACCAGTCGCCCTGACATCCCACATCTTGAAAGTGCTGAGAGACTCCTGTTGGACCATCTGAGTAAGCAGACAAGACATTTCAGGACCCCCTGCAGTTTGCTTATCGCCGTGGAGTTGGAGTTGTCATCATACACCTGCTTCAACAAACCCTCTGTCATCTGGAAAAAGGAGGCAACACTGTGAAAAATCATGTTCTTTAATTTCTCCAGTCCATTTAACACAGTTGAGTCTGACGTGCTTCATCAGAAACTTCAGAAGACACAGGTGGAGGCCTCAACAATCACCTGGATCAATGACTACCTGACAACCAGACCACAGTTTGAGAGACTGAAGGACTGTGTGCCTAACCAGGTGGTCAGCAACACAGGAGCACCACAGAGGACTGTACGCTCATCATTCCTTTTCACTCTCTACCCTTCAGGCTTCCAGCACAAGTCCAACTCTTGTTATTTGCAGAAATCCTCAGATGATTCTGTAACCGTCGGGAGGATCAGAGATGGACAAGAAGTTGAGTCCATGAAACTTGAACGTGAACCAAACAAAGGAGATGATTGTAGATTTCAGAAGAAACAGGGTTAGATCAAACTCTCTTTCCATCGTGGGAGATGAAGTGGAGGTGCATACCTTCTATAAGTCTTTTGTAGAGAGTGCATTGTTTTACAAAAGATGTAGAAGCTAAAAAATATTGTTTCCGTAAGGCTGCATACATTTTTCTTTTCATAAATTGTGACAGTTTTCTGCATACATATCCATTACAAGGTGATAAAGTTGATAGTTGTAGCAGGATTACTGGAAAAGAGAAACAACAGGAAATAAAAAAAATAATAAGAGGTGTTCAGACAGACAGCTTTGCACATTGGCTTGCTTCTTCCTAATGTTTTAATAATCTGTAGATGACTCAGGCCTGTAGGTACATGCCTCTCGGACTGTAGCCAGCTGCTTGTGCATAAAGCAGTGGGAGTAACACCTGCTCACAGTGGAAGTTCAGAAAAACCCAATGAAGGTCGACTTTCCTGGAGGAATGTGGGCCCTGTTGTCTGATAAGCCCAGACAGACCTCAGATAACTTTATAAAGCTCTTCCTGCCTCAACATCGCACTTAAATATATTTTGAAGCCGCAAATTTCTATGTTCCCTTTAGCGCCGATGTGGATGATAAACATAGGGATGGAACACGGCATAAGAACTGTTTATGGAGTCACGCCAAGTTTCTGTTTTCCCTCTGGGTTGCAGATGGAGCGGATGCTCATCTTTCACTTAAAGTACTTTGTCTCCGTTTGCAGAACTTTAGTCATTAAACATAATCACAGTTTTATGTGTTTGGGGCATGCATTAGCACACAAGTATCTACATGCATATATTAATAGTGTGGGGATTGTATAATAACAGTATTTATCTTCTTTTTTTGCAGTTCTACCTGCAGGCTAGGCTGTCATGGCGAGGAGCTCGATTATTGCGTCCACTGGTGCAGTTCCTCTTAGTGATGCTGGCCATCTACACAGGCCTGAGCCGCATCTCCGACTACCGCCACCACCCCACTGATGTCCTCACCGGCTTCATACAAGGGGGGCTCACTGCATACTGGGTGGTATGTTCAGAGTTACTTTCCTCTTCGCAGGATGAATTTCTGTTTCATTTCGGGGAGTTAGGTTAAACAGTAGTCTCGTTCCACCATCTCACTCTGCTCTCTCATGTGGGGTTTGTGTATATCTCCTGACATGCTTTTTTTATTATTATTATCTCCGCCTGCAGGCTTTTCACATCTCGTCCATGTTCAAGCCCTGCACCCGTTCAGACATGTCTCCATCAAGCGTGTGCCTAGAGAGTCCACTGTCCAGCCAGCAAACGGTTTGCTAGCAGGTGGTGTCAGGAGGCAAACAAGAGAGGATGGACTGCAATAAAGCAAGAACAGCAGATGTTGAAAAGATAAACATTAGTATATAAAGTAAGGGAATCATTTCAAGACAAGGATGTGATAGACTACAATCTAACTCAAGCTTATACATCTTGACATACTCATTCACATGCTGATGTACTTTCATGTAACTTGTTCACACACTCGTGAAATACAACAAGCTCATACGGCGGTACGTAAAACCTGCCCAGTGAAAAGAATTAATATTTCAGATATTTTTTATATAAATACAAGATATATACATATTCTACAAGATGATTTTATAAGCTGCTAATGTTAAACGATTTTTGGTCTTTTTTTATTCCCAATGAGGAGGGGTTTAGAGTTTGTCTTGGCTTTCAGAGCACATCTAATCACTCTTTGATCACAAGTGATCCATGGGAAAATACCAGCCTCCTCTTTATTTTTGCTTCTCTGTTCAACTGGGAAAATATCGACCAGCAGCTCTGAACGTAGAGCACCGCACCACTTCAGATGTGAAGAGCGCTTTGCACAAGTCAGCAGAACTAGCAGAGATGACCAACGAGCACTTGCTTAAGCGTGGGACCATCTTTACCTCTGGTGCTACGATGGGCCACTTTCCACATCAGGCTGCCTGGCAAGTGAAAACACACAATCCCCAGTGTGCTTGCAATATAGTACAATACAATACAATGTTATCGTTCTCTTAGGAGTAGCTGAGTTGGTTTTGGCTCTTCTTTTACAACACCACTTTTTGTACTAACCACTTTTCTCAGAAGGTGTAGGCTTGACTGAATTTTTTGTAACCTCTGACTTTTGCCCCAGACTCCAATCTCTAAGCTGCACCTTGATTTATGCCACTGAGACAAGAGACGTTGCTCTCTTGTATATCAAAATTAATAGCACTTGACCGTAGATAACCTTCTAATTATAATCTATGTTAAATGTTTTATTACAACTGAATAATCAGTGTTTATTATTCTTAACTTCAAACTCATACACTATGATTTTGTCTTAAGATTCTAATTGTGCAAACTGTATGTAAATAGCTGTCATTTTATGAACCACAGAATTTTAAAAGTATTAGTTCCAAGTCTTGGACAAATTTTACTTGTTTGTATAAGTGTATGTACAGGTGCAGAGTGTCGCTCTTGTGCCTTTTGTAACAACTAGACTGAGCCACAGACATTATCACAAAGCTATATGTGTTGCGTTCCCAGTTACTGTTATTTGTTTATGTCTATATCTGTGAATGCCGCAGAGGCAGAAATAACCACTGTACTCAAAAAAAAAAAAAAAAAAAAAGGAAAAAAATCCCAACCAAACCATTAAAGTGAATGTCAACTGTTTTCAAATATTTTCTGCTGTCTGTTATTTTTGGAAGAAGGAAATGTGAAGCTCAATTTTCTTTCCCATGTCTGTCTGCTGTACTGTTGCAAAATATGGTGTTAGGCAAAACACAATGGGCCAGTCAGAAACAGTAAATCAGAACCTTTTCAAAACAAACAAAAAACAATTTTAGCAAGAAAGCACAATACTAGTTAATATGACAGAAAAACAAATGTAATTCAACTTTATTTACAAAAACATTTCATATAGACAAGTTTACAGGGATTAAAAACAGGACAAGCCAGTAGAAACACGAGAAATTATGAATTTAAGCTTGATAAAGCAAATCACAATAATACGCGAAGATTCAGTCAAGTATATATATATAGAAACGAATAAAAAACAAAAAAAAACGTTTATCAAGGTTTAATTTTGAAACAGCAATTTTGCAGTTTTAAGTTTATTTGCATTGTCCTTGCTGCTTAATTCATGTGGTGTAATAATTGAAAATATATTAGAAAACATGATTCATTTCTGCAATTCAGTTTAAAAGTGAAATCATCATGTATGTAAATTTGTTAGATGCAAAGTGAACATATTTGAAGCATTTTTGTTAATGTTAATGATGGCTTACAGTTAATAAAAATGTCATATGCAAAAGGTGAAGAACATACAAACCCACATAGAAATGATCCGAGCAAGATTTGTTGCTATGTAAATAATATTTATTTTATTTGTTTATTTACTTGGTTATTGACAATTTTCTGGTGTAGTGGATGTCTCGTTGAGTTGTTCCAACTTGAACAATACATGCCCAGTGGAGGCTCTCTTGGTTTTCTTGAGCAGCAAAGCTGTTTACTGACTGATGCAGATCAATCAGTAAACAGCTTTTAAATTGCTTCCGTGCAGGAAGTGAAGAAATCTGTGCTGGAACAAAACATAAAAGCAGAAGTGATAAGCAATATAGCCATGTGTTAAGTTTAGAGCCTTGTACTCCGCTTCTGTTTGCAGTTTTCGTTATCTGGACTCTCTCTCTTTCCTTCACACCCGTCCTTGCTCTGCCCCTTCTCTGCACTTCTTTTAAAGTGCAGTGGAGCACGATGGGCTGTTTCAGGGGGGTTCATGCTACCATGGAGATGCTTAGCGCGACACAGGTTAGGACGTTTGAGGCATTTTCTTTCATTTCTTTCTTTTTTCCCCCCCACTTTCTCTCTCCACTTCACTTCCAAGCTTACTGGGGGAGAATAAAAAGCAGCCCAGATCAAACAAAGGGAGCAAAAAGAGGAGGAAGGAGGGCCCCGGTAATGGCTCTGTGAGTGTAACGCTAAACTAAGGGTGAACCAGTAATGACGGGAAAAAGTCCTGGAGCGTGTGGCAGAACAGATGGAAGTATACAGCGCATCCCAAAAGGCGCTATGCTTTATATTGAGACAGTATGTGACACTAACCAAAGGTAGTGGATGATTGTGGAGGGTTTATTTTACAAATACAATTCTGGAGAGAGTTGTGTGCATTTTTATTTTTTATTTTTATTGCTCTGTGTATTTTTAGGGTAGCGTCCCTACCAAATTTGCATCTATGCCCAGTCTTCACTGCAAAACAGCATAAGCTCATTTAAAATGTGTAGGGAGCCTGTATTGACAACAGTTTCCAAATTTTGAATGTTCATCTTGTTGTAGCTTTATTAAAGTTATTGCTTCACTGAAAGGTGAACCTCTGCTTCAGTTTAATATTCACAATGGAGATGTGTTTAGGGTGATGAGCATAGAGCTGGGTTTGTTTCTCTAAGTTTTATTTACAGGACTCACAGTAAAGGGGATTGAAAACATTTGTGGAACATTTTTTTTTGTGAAAAGTGGGGAAACGTGTCATTTTCTTTCCACTTTTCAGTTATGTGCTCTTGTGATGAGATATCACATCAAATCCAAATAAAATACAATCCGAAACGTTCAGGGAGTTTGAATAGTTTTGCAAGGCTTTGCGCATAAGATGGTAGTTGCTAAGTTCATGAGGTAAGAATGTGATCATTGTTTTCTTTCATAATGCTGTTACTAAGGAGACGTCTCATTCCTGTGCATATGCCCATGCTTGTGCGACAGGTACCCGTCTTTCTGTTTCCGCCTCTCTCTCTCTCTCTCTGGCTGTTATTGTCTCATGTTTAGGTGTGTGTGAATGTGCAGAGTGAGATGAAGGATCCACATTGGCACATAGCTCACACACCCCGTCAGACGTCTCGTTTACTCTGTGAGTGGCAGGCGTCCTGCTAAAAACCCCGTGGCCTGTTTCAAAACAAATGGGAATCAACAAGCAGGGGCAGATTCTCCATGTTTAGATTACTGAGGTCGAGTCAGAAGGGTCTCGCTATTTGCTCCGCTCTGATTGTGCACACAGGAGCAGTGGCCTTCCATTGTGGTCATTTAAAATGAAGAGGGGGGCTATTTGAACTCTAATCTCCACAGTTGAAAGCCATTTATTTCTGCACGCTTCGCTGTAAAATAAAATTAAAGCTGCCTCCTTATACAATACCTTTGGGGAATTCCTCGGTAAGATTAGAACTGTGCGAAGCGGCACAGACGCCAAAATACCGAGTCGGACTCTGGAGCTGATTGAGATCAGTGCAGAAAAGTTTGGGGAAAAGGCACGTAGCTCACCGCCACATCTGCATGTCTGAGGAAGACGGGAACACCTGGATGTGAGATGCTTTTTGTCTAAGAAAGATAACATTCAGGAATTTGCAGATTATCTACATTCAGTTTTCCACACATTGCTTCTGTTTGACAGGATGCACACACACTGCAACAAATTTTAGCTTACCACAACTACCAATAGATGCATTTGTCCTTCATAAAGTAGCAGCTTTTCATTTTGAGTTTTCAAGCCACTGGCGGCTTAGCCACTGGAGGTATGCTGGCCTCTCGTCCAGCTGTAGTCCAATGCTTAATAGAATTAAAACGGATTAAAGGCTTTTTAAGCACGCCCAAGTTATGGCTCTCCGCTGTTGGTGTATTTTAAATCTCCCGAAGTACTGACAGTCAGAAAGAGCATTAACGGCAGCTATTAGGACTGAATGGGGGTAAATTGTGTCCTAATACAAGTTTGTGACCCAGAATTTCAACAATTCTTCTTCCCTTAACTCTGATTATTAGGGATTAGGATGTACTCACTCAAAGAGAAAGATGTAAGATCACTTCAGGTAGTCAACATGCTAACCTTGTGACAAAAGAAAAATATCCTCATTTATTTATTTAGAGAGGTTTAACTTATTTATTTATTATAAACTTGTAAATAAAAGGGGACTTTTAATGCTATGCAGTACTGTATTAATGCGGTTTAGAAATGTTTCATATTTTTATGTTATAACTTCAAACTTCTGTGTGTTTTATTAGAATTTTATATGAAAGACAAACTGTGACGAAGGATTTGTGGTTTTCAAACTATTTTACCTGATTGCTAAATCCACTAAAGAGAATTATCCCCATAGAGTGATGCATCCACCACCATGTTCCAGAGTGATAGCAGTGTTTTTAGGATGATCTGCAGGTAACTTCAGAAAGTACTCCAAAGGTGAAGATTAAAATTGCAGATTACTCTGGCCACAGAGTGTTGAAAGAGACTTTCCCAACCCCCCATTACAACCAGAAGGACATTGAGAATATTGCCCACAAAAATAGACAAAACATTGAGACACAAGACATTTTGGTTTAACTCACTTGTGTGAATGCAGGCTGCTTCACCTTACATTTATCAGCACACATGTACCATTTAGTGTCTTCCACAAATCAATGAGGATTTAGGTACTGGTTCATTTCAGAAGGTGGGGTCAGGCTGCCACAGGTTACAGTGGTTTCCAAAGCTGCAACTGATCAATTATGTAATTTTGTTGAGATTAAGAATCATCACATCAGAGTGATTCTTAATGGTTATCCCTGGTAAACTTGAAGCTTAACCTCAAGGTTTTCTTAAGCTGCTCACAAGTGGATGACAACATCATGGGCCATGTCTTACTGAGGCCGTCACAGGACAGCTTCAGTTTTTAAGGGGTATGAGAGTAAAGGGGCTGAATACCAAAGCACATCAAACTTCCCTATAGTAAAAAAGCAGCAAACATGCAAGTTTGCACCAAGTTTTGCTGTTTTTTTTTTTTTTGAAGTTACAGGCCACAGTTTATTTCCTCCTCCGTCTCCATGGTGGCTGTGGCATGCTCTGTTTTGCATCTCCCTCAGGTTTTTTTAACAGACACTTTAATGAAGCTGATTTTGTAGCCGCTGTGTAGCCACAATGCGTTACACAGGGAACAAGCTGGATTCAGTCACGTTTCAGGAAATCCTTGGATAAAATGTCATGGAATTGTGGAAAAGCAGAAACTTGAGCATCCAAAGAGGACAGGAAGTCCTGGAAAACTCCAGATTAGTCATCATGTTTGAAGCTTTGTGAATTGGTGCCTTTTCTAAAGAAGAGTTTGTGGCACACAAATCAAAGTATGTAAATGAATCAGAGGTCTTTACCCATGAGGGATAAGTTAATATTCCTTATATTACCGCCAGTAGCTGGTTTCAGGCTATGAATCATGTGTGCAGCAGGTCGTAGCCTCAGAAAAGTTCTCTATTACTAAAAGTATTTGGTTTAAAGCAGTTGAATAATTCTCAAACTACAGTAGTCATTAAACATGACAGTTTGTGTTTGTTTTGGAGAAACAACTTTGAATTGTGAGTAATCTTGGATGTGTTGAGCTATTTAAGCTGCTCTTGCTTGATTTAGAAAGAAGTTAGTTTGTGTATTTTACCATTAAGCCTAGTTTGCAGTGTCATTTCAGGTGTGACAGTGTTGAGCTGTCTGCAGACAGCATCACTATACAAATCACTGCACTGACGGAAACTACTACTAGCTGCAATGCTTCAACTGCTTAAATATTACACTGCAGGACAGATTTAAATATGTCATAAGTTGCAATAACAGGCTGAATCACGTCGTTCTTTAGAACACATCTGTTAAGTTGTTAAATTGCGACGTACTTGTTTGTGACACCATCATGTTTACAAAATATGACCAAAGAGACGTAACCATCTGCCACAATGCTTAGAACTGCCATTGTTCAGTTTCCTGCTGCAGGAAAGTGTCACCAGTTGAACACTTTGCCATCTGGAACTCACACAAACAGACTAACAAGGTGATAACAAGTCAGTGCCTGTTAAACAATAAATTTTAAGTTTTTCTTAAGGTATAAATTATGGTGTTGATGTGTTGTTGGGTGGTTGTAAAAAGTTGATTTCGTCTGGCATATTTGATGCTAAATATGCATAAAACATATATATACATTCACCTTTGGGAGAATTGATGGGTTGAAAGGTTGCATCAGGTTTATCTGATGAGAGCTCACAACACAGTGTGTTTCTTTTAGCATCAAGCTGAATGATTTAGAGCAGCTTGAGCTTACTTACCTGCACCTTGTCTAAATAGAAAACTAACCATTCCCTCCCAACCTGCTCTCCCTGTTAACCACAAAACAATATAAATACCTGACATATAAAGTTGTGAGTCATAACCAAGGAAAATGCTGTGGACTTTGAAATGTGGAGTAAAACAAATTTATTTATCAGAAAGTTAACAAGAGATGCTGTCAGTAGAGATACTAGACAGTTTTGTTTTTGTCATGCAGGCAAAGCCAAATAAGAGATATTTACTGTACGTTGAGCCATAACTTACATCTTGCTGACAGAAGGCTGAAATGGAAAAAAGAAAATCTTTGGAATGAAAACATCAGTCAAGACGTGTGAGGTGTCTGAGGCAACCGCTGAGAAAAGGAGGGAGGTGTATCCTGGGTTCCAAGGTCAACAAGCTAAACCTCCTGCAGCCCACTGTTTCACGTGTGGTGGTAATATAATAGTGACAGGACACTCATGCAGTGTGTTAACCCCTGCTGGGGGATCAGGAAAACACAGGACTTATCACTTGCGCTGCTTAAAAGGCGGAATGTGTATGCTGCTCACATGTTGGGCCTGAGGACTTGTTTTCACTGCAAATACAGAGCTCAAAGAAACAACAGTTTGTACAAAACCTACAGGATAAGTTAAGAGCAAGACATTTGTTTAGAAGGACTCTTCAGATGCATATCCCTGCAAAAGCGTTTACACCCGTTGAACATTTTTCTCAATTTGTAACGTTGCAACCAAAAACTTTAGGGTCTTTTCTTTGAATTTTTCAGAATGAGTCAAAGTAGCCTCACAGCTACAACATCCTCCAAGCTCAGTCATTTTGGATGGAGGAACATTTGTTTTAAAATCTGGTCACAGATTGTCAATTGGATTTTGGTTTGGACTTTGACTGGGCCATTTCTGACATTCCACTGCAGCTCTTAACTGTTGAGTCTCATTGTCCTGCTGGAAGGCTAAACAAGATGAATGGAGCTTCCATTTAGCTCCATTCGTCTTCCCACCCACTCTGACTCTTCCCTGTGTCTTGTGAAGAATTCCCCCAGCATGTTGCTGCCATCACCATGTTTCGCTGTGGAGATGTTTTGTTCAGAGTGGTGTGCAGCGTGAGTTATCCAACACACATGGTATTTTCGCATGTAACCAAAATTTTTATTCTGAAATCCTTGAGGTGTGCAGGCATAAATGCCAGACAGCCAGAAATAAACATTTGTTTTACTCATGAAGGCAGGAATTTGGCACATTTTGTATTCCAGGATGTGTATTTAATGTGCATTAAGTATGCTTTTAGCTCATCTTAAATACTTCAATGAGCGCGGACACAGCAGAAAACTGTTATTTCTTTTTAGCTAAATTATACAAAGTAATGAGTGGCAATATTTTACTGTTATTTGACAGTAAATCTGTCAAATAACAGTATCCATTTTCATCCTTGTCTCTTGCATTATTTGTCTCTTGGCGTTTTTTTAGAGTAAATTATCTTCTATTTGTTTCGGTTATGTAAGACACCAACTGCCAAGTGAGTCCTCAATAACTCGCTCTTTGTGTCTGCCCTTTAATTATCCTTTACGTTGGTTTTGTTGACAGGTAATGATCATGGCTGTGGAAAATCTAGAAGAATGGCACTGACAGGGAGAAAGGAACCACATACCTAGTTATCTGTCTAGACCCAGAGCAGTTGGGGGAAAAAAATAACACACTCCAAAGATGTTCCTGACAAACTGTCTGAAGTTTGTTGCAAATTATTGTTGCTTACAGGGGCCTGATACTTTTGATCAGAAGTGTTAGTAATAAGGTGGAACAGTTGGCCCTGTCGTGAAACCTAGACACATAAAAGTGTACGCTTCCGTTGAAGACATTAACCAACTCACCTGTGTGTACTTATTACACAGAAGAAGGACTGCTGTGAAAATCACCTACTGACCTGTTGGTTGGACTTAGAAGAGTGGGTGGAGTAGCCTGAATGCTGCTGTTGTGTTTCCTGCTTTCTTCCCTTGTTGGTTTTTCAGGTGACATCAGTCAGCTTTAAGACTTTTTGTTTATTTAAAATGATGCATTCAAGTGTGAACAGCTACACCAAGGCTGCCATAACAACACATGACGCTGATAGATGTGCTTAACCCATTTAATCCCACCTGCAACAGTTGTTGCCAGACATATTTTCTAACTTCTGGAAGCACTAGAAGAATTGTTTTGACTTTTGACAGCTAATTGAAGTTTTAAAATAAAATAATACAGTATCTACTCAAAGCAATGTCAATTTCATGTGTCTAGTGTGAAAGATCACATGACTAGACCTCTTTACTTTCTGCCTGTGATGCTGGAGGTAAATGTCTGTCACAAACCTGTACAAGAGGAAGTCAGTAAAATATTTAAATAAATAAATATAAATGAAATATTTTGAACATATGTTCTTTCAAGTGTCATCTATTGATATATAAAGAAAATTGTAACCCTTCATCCATATTTTTATCATAAGAAGAGTAAATGTAAACATGGCAACAATTGTTGCTGCTAGCATAATACATAGACAGCACAATGCTATATGTCCATAGCTTTGCTGTTTATTCTATATGCCTTGCTGTTCCCACACAGCTTAAAACTATCAGATATTTTAGATCTTCTAGACCTGAAGGAACCTCAAAATGATGTCTTCTACATCCCACAGCTGTAGAAGACAAAGTGTGTCCTATGCACTGAATGACCACTACAATATGACGCCACGCCTGAAACTAGTTTAGGACAGGACTAAGGTGTACTGCTTGGTCTGGTGGAACAGGGAAAATTCCCTCCCGGACGCAGATTTGTTCATACTAACATTTTCACCTGACTTTGCCTCATTGATGAAATGACCAAATGAGGTCAAAGGTCACTCGGCACATTGAGACTATGACATCTGCAGGATGTGGCATTCAATGTTTATGTATCTAAAATATTTCTGAACACTCTAGTAACCATTCTTTGTTATAATAGGTTATGCATGTCATGATTTTTCTTACTTTTTTATATGTATAAATAGGCCATATTTGTGTAATGTAGACTATGCAGTTTCCTACCGGCAACAATTGTTGCCAAGTATAAAACCTACATTTTCATTAACATAACCAACATAAAATGTAATAATTCATAAATATTATGTGTTAGGGAGGTCCAAGGTTTGAAATGCATATACTTATTTTGCACGAAAAAATTTAAACGGGTTAAGCCTTACATTCTCCACTGCAACACTTCATCCAGTAAGACAGGCTCTTCTCAGGACTCTGTTGCAAAACAGAGAGAACATTGCATGCAAAGAGCAGCTCATAAACAAAATCAGCCAGTTGGGTAATTTGATTTGAATTTCTTGCATACTTTCTCAGGAGCACACTAACAGTGAAGCACATGCTACTGCTTGTAAAAGCGGCTGTTTGTGTGAGTCGGTCGGTTGAGTTGTGTGTGCTGTCGTGTAGGTATGAGCATGCAGCATGCCCTCCACATATGAGGCACCGGGAAGAGCACAAGGGAGTTTCTCAAAATGAAACTCATTGTTTCTTGGGTATTATCCTTCACAATGCATGGTTTAATCGGAGAGGAAGGATTGCTGTAACAAGACACGCTGGACCTGGTTTTACCCGGCCGTGTGCTGGGACTCGGAACATCAGGAGGGAAAATAGTGAAGAGAGCAGAAAGGAGAAACACACGGGGAAAAGAGAGCAAAGAGAAGACAAAGTGGAGTGGGAGAGAAATTGGGAGAGGAGCCAGAAGAGAGATGAAGTATACAGATAAAAACAGAAGTTGAATTTGAGGCCATGTTTCAAACGGAGAGCTTTGTTTTCTGACAGAGATCCCTCTCAGGAGATGGAGCTGGAAAACAGATTATAGTAATAAAAGCCATCCAAGTTGCACAATGTGTACCTCAGCACCATGTGAACTGAAGCTGTTGTGCATCAAGCTGTACTGTGCAGTGACAGAGCCGTAAAAGCTTAATGAAGCCTTACTGAAGCTTTCTGTTTGAACACTCATATACATTCTCTCAGGTAGATGGCTGCAAACATCTGTCAGAAATTTTAATATTTAGCTTTGGAAGAGACTTGCTTTTGTTTATTAGCTTTCTTTTTATAGGAAATTCACAGGGGGATCAAGTTGCTGCACTCAGATGAAGCAAACTCTATATAAGGGAGCTGTGGTTTCGAAAGAACTTTAAGATTTGTGAACAGCAGAAAATGTGGATGGGTTCAGGGCCATAATACTCTGAGAAACACCTCGATTTACAATAAGTCCACAAGAGCTTCGACGCGAGCACCCGTGAAATTAAAGCAGGCCCAACTTGGTGATTTACATGTTCAGTTTTGTGGGTGCAGATGAACAAAAATGTCAGTGTGTGTTGGTGTTGGCGTGCTTTCTCTGCTGGCAGCGGGTAGACGTCCTTTTGTGATCTCAAACTGTTAACACCGGGGGTTTTAGGTTTCCTAATGAGCCAACTGGAGAGACTGGAGTTCTGTAACTATCCCAGCACCATTTGCGTTTTACTAAGCTCCGTTGGTCTGGTGCTCAGAATGACAAACGCCCGTTGCCATTTAGCTTTATCTCCCCAACTGCCAAAACCACTCCAAATCCCAGTTTTGTCACTTTGAAGGTTGAGAGACGGTTGAAAATGTGAAACACAAAATTAATGTTAATTTTGCTGTGCAAGCTGTAACAGTTCTGGAAATTTTTTAGCATAATACAGTTTCCTTAGTCTGGTTTAATAAGCTTAATCTAAAGAGAAGACTGCAACAAGTAAAACATTTTTAGACATTATCAGGATTTTAGGGAATCTTCTAGTAACCTCTCACAATCTGCAAACTACTAATTTTACAATTAAGTTAAGCAACGCCTATGACTTATAAAATGAACCAACTTACCAAGATTTATTTAACCCCCCTGGTTTTATATACAAATACTGTAAAGCAAAGGTATCAGTGAAGGAGATGAAAGCTATTTAGCTGTTTTGTTACATAAAGGGCAGCAGTTGTATGGATACACAGAGGAAAATGTGTTTTTACGCTGAAAGCTAAGTGCTAAATTAACTTAATTTATTTTGAGCTTTTCTAGTCTCACTGACTATTCAGAGCACTTTACTCTACGCATCCAGTTGCATTGACAGACATGCACACATCCACACACAGACTGGTAGAAAACTTGGGGTACAGTGCTTTACGCAACATCTCACAGAAGGAAGCTGGAAACTGTAGTGTCCAGATTTCAAGACAAATATTGGATTGCAAAACTTGTTTTTCCTCACTCATTTCATCATGTCAAACATTTAAACATCAGGTTTGTGCAACAGTGTGCACGGCTCTTTTCTTTCACAAATGCTTTTGGTTAAACTTTAAAATGATGGTTGAGAGCTCCATGGTTGTATTTATTTACGGTCTGGGGTTTATTTTTGTCAGTGTTAGGCTATCTTAACAATTTGTGGTGCAGCAATATTTTAGACGAGTGGTAAACACCACATATTGGGGTGAGACTTTAAATGATCTCAAAATGTTTGAGCCAAATCATCAAGTACTTGCTTATAAAGTTTTATTACTTATGTAAGTAAGACTAAATAAATAAGAAATAATTTTTATTGCTGACTAAATAAATAAGTCTGCACTAAAAGGCTCAGTTTAGATTTTGTGTCTAGAAAAGTCTTTTATATAAATTGAACTTTTTCAATTTTTTTCACATTGGAGACAAACCTGCAGTGAATCTTATGAGGGATTTATGTGACCAACA
This sequence comes from Brachyrhaphis roseni, assembly GCA_903066815.1. Lineage (NCBI taxonomy): Eukaryota > Metazoa > Chordata > Actinopteri > Cyprinodontiformes > Poeciliidae > Brachyrhaphis > Brachyrhaphis roseni. Next base: position 30,954 of record CAEFZY010051047.1, read on the forward strand.
CAAAGCAGTGCATAATTGTGAAGTAAAAGGAAAATACTATATAGTTTTTGAAGGTTTTTAAAAACTGAAATCTGACATTATGATTCATCCTACAAGTCAATTCTTAATGGACTAACCTTCTGGTGCAATTACAGCTCAGATTTTTTGGCTGTAGTTGCATCCAAAAAACCTGCAATTACAGATCTTTTGTCTCAATTATTTCTGCAGAGAAAAGGCCAATCAATTAGAGCTTTTCCCAAATACCTTGAGAAAAGTTCTAGTTATTCCAGAGCTTTTCTCGTCAAAAATAATTGTCCATTCCACTTTGTAAAATTGCTCCAACTTTAAACAGATTGAATGAATGATATTAATGTTCAAGTGTTGCTAGCGATTCTAAATTAGATTTAGGTTTTGACTGGGCCACTTTCACATCTGAACATGCTTTGATTTAAATTGTTTCATTTGATTTCTTTGTATACGTTAAAGCTGCTGGAAATTAACCTTCTACCTCAGGCTCAAATATTTTACAGTCTTTAAGGGATTTACCAAGTTTACCATGCATCTAACCCTAACCCTTTAATCAAATTACATTGACCCAAAATGGTTTCCACTTACAACTGTTCTAATATGGTCATCTTTTTCATACCTTATCTCGCTGAATGACAATAAAATCATCACAAAAGGAGAATAAATTTCTTTGACCTTCATCACTTGAATTATTTATGCTCATGTAACACGGACACTAGGCATTAGCACTTGGAAGCCTACTTCTGATATGATCTTGATATTGTTATTTAAGAGTCAGAAGAAGGTAAAAGAGAACGCTGAAGGAGCTAAGTGGAAGAAGCCTATGTTGTCAAGGAGACAGAAAGAAGCCCGTACTAAGTTACACAGATTGTCTTCTGTCTTTTCTCAGTGGACCAGAAAAGATGCAATCTAAGTGATGCGTACCAGACCATAGAAACTTCTGCTCTATCTTTGCTGTGAGCAAATTCACTTGTGGGTGTGTTTCTGAAAAAAAGAAATGACACTGGACTCAATGAGTACTAAGAGTTAACGGTTCCTAAATTTTGGAAGAAATATCTACTAACCACACACGTTTCCCTGAAGGGTGTAGAAATACAAATACAGCATCAATTGAATCATTATTGATTTAGATTTGTCCTACTATCTGATAAAACATGCCACAAGCATATATAATCCGTTCTCCTAAACAAAGTATGTAAACAGTCACAGGATTTACATCTTTGACCTTGTTTCTATGTCTCTGACCCACATGACAAGGGCCTCCCCTTGTGTCTGGTGTGTAAAACAGCAAGAGGATTAGGAAAAAAACTGTCCATTCTGCTGTCAAAACGTCGTAGAACCTCCCCTCACACAATACACATACCGACATAAGTTTTCAGCTAAGTGCTTTCTGGGATTCATCTTCTTGGTGATCTGCTGTCTGTGTAAAACTAGGCTGTCATAGCTAACCAAGATTGGCCAAGTTAATATAATTTCTAAAGGTGGCAGTAACACCCTTCAGGTGGTTACAGAACATAGACAAGGAAGAGATTTTCATTGTTTTTCTTAAGATCACTTCCTGGAATTTGAGAAGTAACATGACCGCCAGAACATTTGTCAAGATTTCTGTCCTAATCTTGTTCGTACGGATCCTACAGATATATGCAACATCAGGTAAGAGTTGAAACTTCAGAAATTATGACATTAGTTCATAAATAACCTGATTTTGATTTGTTTATTGTTTGATAATGCACTAATTCCTACTGCGTCATGAGATTACTTCCTGTTTTTATTCTGACTTTTTCCCAACCGTTTATTTGGTTTCTTACAGAATGCAAATCAAAAAACATAACCTGCACTGAAATCCGTGTGGCTGAGGGATTTAGATTTAAACACGAATGTCCAGAAGGAAGTGAGGTTGCCGTTGAAGGAAACGATAAGGTGCGGCTGTGTGTATTTCAGCCCCATTTTAGTCCATGTTTTGATTTAAATATTACTTTTTTCAGAGATATTGTAATCTTTATCAAGTCTTGAAAGAGAAAGTGAAAACTATACCCGGTTCCTTGTATATTATGGGGTACAAGGAAGTAAGTTGTCATGATGACGTCATAGGCCCATTGACTTACCGTACATGTAATGTTTTTGAGGATGACAGTTAAGGGGTAAAATGTGGCACTGAGGTTCCAGACACTTACTTTTTATGTTTGAATCCTTGTGAAGCAGTTTGTAATTTTGATATCTGTAATAGGTGCTATATGAATAAATTTACTGACTTACTTGAAAGATTTTTTTGTTTTTTTCATAGATGAATTTCGGTTCTGCTGATCTACGCAAACAGTTGTTTAACTTTTTGCCACCAGTAGTGAAAATGGATAACCATTCAGTCATCACAAAAGACTGCCGGGATCTTAACATTACATGCACACTTTCTACTGTAAGTTCTTTTTAATCATTACCTTTAAGAATGGGGACTAAGTATCCTAATCAAGTTTATTTTTCTACAGGAAAACCTTGAAAAACTTGCCGGAGAAAAGTGCGTGAATTTCAGATCCATCCCTGGTGAGTTCCCAGAAAAAACCTTCTTATTCCAACAAAGTTCAATAAAAAAATATTATTACACATTCTTTAGCACATTATAAACATACAACTTCTTAATTTCAAGCAGAGAAATTTCCACCAAACCAGGATCAAAGTAAACTTGGATGTGAGTGAAAGCAAAATATCTGACTTTATGTTTCTTCCTTCGATCTGTTCAACATTTTCCCCCTTTTTCTGTCACCTGTAGGGATTGCTGTTCTGGTGATCCTACTTTTTGTCTTTGGATCAATCTCTTACTATTGCTGGAAAAAACATAAGGGGTGAGTTAATTACTAAATCAGTAAATTCACTAGGTTTTTTTTGTTTGTTTTACAAAAAAAAATCTTTATTTTTGTAACGCTGTTGTCTAGCATTAGAAATGTAACACTTGTAGTAGCATCCTGAAGGCCATAAATTACAAATTGTGTTAGAAATTTACATTTCAGTTTCAGATCAAAAAATAAAGTCAGGTCATTTTTTTTTTTTTAACTAAACAGGCAAAACATTACAAAACATATCAAAGCGTTTCAGATCTAAGTTTTATTTTCATGCCCACGCTCAGGTTTCACATCTCACCACAGTGAGGAAAAAACCCTCTGCTACTTCCTTTTTTTTCTTATGGGCATTAATTCATTTTCACTTCTATTAGAATTCTCCTTGAGAACTGCCATCTTGAATCACCGCCGCTGCCATCTGTACTGTATGTCAAGGGAAAATTACTTCCAAACGGCTGCTGTGTTGATCTGACTGCATAAAATACATTTAGAATAAATACAAGTAGGCGCAGGAGTTGGACTTTTTTTTCGCTGTGACCTGTAGATCATAAAAACCAAATGTCAAATTTTAAAAATTGAGAAGGGCCCTAAGTGAATTCACTCATTCATATATTTACAACCCAGTGCTAATAACTGATTAGTGGATTTCCTTAAGGAATCAACAAAATGTTGTGATCTTTTTCAGAGGTGGGATATTCAGCTGTCACCAAAGGTAAGCCTTATTCTTAGCATGTTTCACCACTTTTGTCTAAATTTAAGAAATATAATACAATCAGTAAGCTGTAGTTACTTAAGAAAGGGAATTTCTATCTTTAAATTGAGTTACATCCTTTACAAAAGTTATTCTTTACTAGTTTGGTTAACTTATTTTAGCCATTAATGCTTTTCAACTTCCTCTTAAGAAACCAAGAAGGAAGTGGATTCCCAATGGTTCCAGGAGGAGATTTAGAGGGACAAAACAATGCTGACGTCAGGTGAGCTGACATTGGAAACTACTTTCAGAGGAGATCAGTGAAGGTAGGAACTTACACGTTTATTCTGGACATTACAGGAATGGAGAAGATCCACGTGGATGTGGGGAAAATGACCGAGACACGCTTCAAAGTGATATGAGGTGAGACTGATGCCTTTGCAGTTGACCCCCCTTTTCTCACCTTGTTTGTCAGAATTGACAGAGTGTGTCTGTAAGCTCATAAACATCATGGAGTCTGGACTTTAATCTGCTAAAAGCTATCGATTCTTTAGGTGATGCCAAAGCTCCTCAGATCCCTGTTTCCTGAAAAGGTTCACTTAACTCAAAAGGGATTATTAAAATTTGTCACGTTTGCAATTTAGTTTAAACTGATGTGTCGCTTTACCTGCACAGCTTCTGAACGAATTGTTTATGCATTGCTAAATTATGTTTAATATCTGTGTTGTAGTGGAAACAAGGGATCTCCCAACACCACCACTCCGTCTGATCACAACTCAATGAACGGGTGCGCTTTAAATACCATAATGTGTTTATTATTGATTCCTTTATTTATAGCTTGACAGCCTGACCTGAAAATAACTATTGTGTGTGTCAGCTTTAGGAACATGAATGAGGAGCCAGGTGGAATAAATGGAACTAAAGGAAGAGGAAATAAGAGGTATGTTTTAAGTGAACAAATAGTTAGCATCTATAAGATCTGTAAAATGTAAATATGTCCAACTATTATTTCACTGTGGCTCAGAATGGGACAGTCAAGCTACAAAGGAATAAGTTTAGCTGCACGTGAGAGGAAAAAATAACAGAGTGTGAAACAGAATGAAAAGCAAAACAAGATAAAATAGCCGACCATGATGAACAAATCTGAAACATTTTGATGTGGTCAAACAAAATGACCTGTTGTTCTCACACCTTGTTGTGTTTCTGTTTCTGCCTGATAAATGATAATCGGCGACTACCTCGCCGTGATCAGGGAGCTGGATGGCGGAGCGGCTGCTGCTCATCATCACGCTGAAGAACAACCACTGCTGCCAGATCAGCGGTGAGGCTGCCACTCGCCGTGTCGTTGCACCTTCAAATGTGTGACCAAAGAGAAACCTAGGACATGTGCCAGTTTTCAGTCTGCCACACACGTTTTTCTTCTTGATTTGGCCCTGCTGCTCTTCAAGATTCCAAGAGGGAAATTTAAGTGTTTCTCTCCACCCTGCCAGTATCACACAGACTAGTTTAAACTTTTGATCTTCTTATCTCTGCTTCGAAAATTTCTGAATACCGCATGCTGCTGTTATTTTGCTGCATCTCAAATCTCACTTGTGTTTTGTGTTTATCTTCAGAACTGCCAATCGAGATTTCAACAGGTCTATGACTTTGGTGAATGAGTTTAGCTCCAACCAGGAACCAGTCAGCAGACGCTCTGCAACACCAGTGAGTCAAGAAATCTTTATGTTAAAGTTTTAACGTTAAAATGTTCTTGTTTTGTTGTTGGTTTCTAACTTTACAAATTGTTTTGCAGGATGCTGACGTGGAGTCAACATACCCTGAAAAACCTACAATATAATCAGAATAGATAAATATGATATACTATATATGTATAATACATATAAATAATAATAATAATAATAATAATAATAATAATAATAATAATAATAATAATAATAATAATAATAATAATAATAA
>CAEFZY010051055.1:0-41314 GCA_903066815.1 Brachyrhaphis roseni
CCTACAGGGAGGAGGTGGACCGTCTGGCTGAGTGGTGCGACAAAAACAACCTGCAGCTGAACACAGAGAAGACCAAGGAGCTCATAGTGGACTTCAGGAGGAACGCTGACCTACACCCACCCATCCACATCAAGGGGACAGCGGTGGAGCTCGTGGACACCTTTAAGTTCCTGGGAGTCCACACAGGACCTGACCTGGACGACCAGCTGCTCCAAACTCATTAAGAAGGCGCATCAGCGCCTCTTCTTCATGAGGACCCTGAGGAAGAACCACCTGTCCTCAGACATCATCACGAACTTCTACCGTTGCACCATTGAGAGCATCCTCACAAACTGCATTACAGTTTGGTACGGGAACTGCTCTGTCTCCGACCGGAAAGCGCTGCAAAGGGTGGTGAAAACTGCCCAACACATCGCCGGTGCACCGCTTCCTGCCATCAAGGACATCTACAGGAAGCGGTGTCTGAAAAGGGCCAGGAAAATCACCAAGGACCTCACTCACCCGGCACATACACTTTTTACCCTCCTTCCCTCTGGGAGGCGTTACAGAAGCCTACGGACCAGAACCACCAGGCACCGGAACAGCTTCTTTCCTACAGCTGTCACGCTCCTGAACGCCTCCTAACACAAATCACAACACATGGACTGTTCTCACACATGGACTGTTACTCACACACACACACCACGGACTGTTAACCTCCTCGCTACTTGGTACACCTGTAAATAAACATCTATATCATGTATAGCACTTCTGGATAGATGCATATCGCATTTCGTTGCTTGTGACAGTGCAATGACAATAAAGTTGAATTCTATTCTATTCTAAGTCACTTTCTTCAAAACAGAAGAGCTCAACTCACAGGTCAGATCCAGGCTACATATCCAAAAAGAGAGCAGGCTGATGCAGAACTGACCAATTTCCTTCAAGAAGATGCTGTTGATGCCTCTTGTGATCCCTTGATGTGGTGGCATGACAATCAAAGAAGATATCCCCTTATGGCAAACTTGGCTAAAAAATACATGTGTATTTGTGCAACAAGCAGAGAGAATGTTTAGCACAGCTGGAAACATTGCTCCTCCTGAGAGATCCTGCCTTAAGCCACACAAACTCAACATGTTGGTATTTGTTGCTTGGAATCTGTCTGATTAAAGTACCTGCAGATCTGCTTATAGACTGTTGAGGCATCTGGTATTATTTAGTGTGCTTTTGTTACTTTGCACTTCTTGTTTATAAAAATGGCAGTTTAGCCTATCTTCTCTGTATAAATCTAATGGTATACAGACTTCATAATCTGCACTCTTTTGAATGAATATAGTTTAATGTGTTCAGTTTTTATTCAAGCGCATTTTTTGTTAACAGAGACTGAGAGTCCATTTTAGGTTGCTTTGTTTATTTTGTTTACCAATTCCAATGTAAGTGTTTTTTTGAAAATAAAGTGTATTTATCTTTGGTAGGGTGTACTTGTATTATTAAGTCATTAAAATTACATTGGATCGATATCAGCCAATACTAAACCTCGCATATTTGTATTGAAATTGAAAAAAGTGGATCATGCATCGTGTTATTCACAAAAAAAGTCACCTTTGACCTGCCAGTGACCCATGTGACTTTATAGTCACATGGCACCTTTTGTTCTCGCGCGAAGGTGTCCTGAGTACAGGTGTGGTTGTGCAAAGCTAGTAGCTTTTGTGTTGAACCAGTTCTCTTCTTGTGCTTGCAGCCTTGTTTATTGTGAGTCGTGTCTTCCAGGGGCAGCACAAGCTACTTTCAGTTTCCACCAGATAAGTGGTTGTTGCTCTGAGGAGTGCTAAGTTTTGTTTTTCTTTTTTCTACTGCAGTACCGGTAGTTTATTGTTCACTTTGAATTGCACATGACTTATTTGTGGCTTTTTTGACTTGCCTGTGGCATTTTCTGCTCGCGCTTGAGTCCTTTAATTTGCCTCTATGAAGATTGTGTTTATTGTGGTGATGATATGATGCTGTATCATTTATGATGCTCCACCTATCTGGCTTCGCTCCAGCCTGATGTCGAGCGTGACTCGTCCCTCGTGTGCATCTCACTGTCGGACAACGCGTGCCCCAACTGTAGCGTCGTGCTAGGTCAGGCTAAATCAGCTGACTGCGCTGGAGCAGGCTACCGACTGGTTGGGATCTGCACAGCAAGACCTGTTGCCACCGGGACAGATGGCGTGCCCAATGCAGCCTGCATTGGGCATTGGGCTGCATTTGACCTTTGGCCTTAAGAGCAAAACAAAAATCAAACAGTCAAATCAAATCAAATCAAATTTTATTTGTATAGCACATTTCAGCAGCAAGGCATTTCAAAGTGCTTTACATCATATCAGAAACAGCAGCAGTGAAAGCAATAAAACAACAATAAAAACATGACAGAACCTTAAGAACCTTGTAGATATTTTCTGTAATTTCTTGTAATTTTCACAAACTATTTTTTTCTATTTTCTATTACTAGCTAAATCAAGGTGTGCTGAATCAGCAAATACAGTGTGCCTAAAGCCGTATGTGGGCTTGTGGGTTTATGGTTGGGTATGAGCAGCTTATGGGCCCTCTGGCAGTCAGAGTGGTACATGCTCTGTTTTTGTCCTTCAGGTGAAGCTGAGAAAGGCTCTTAGGATTAGATGGGATTAAATTATTCATGGTGATGTACAGAAAGAAACAGTAAGAAGAACTCCATTTTCGCTTCTCTGCCTCTGGCTGGGCTGCTATGTGGGAGGGTAAAGGTCAGCTGAGGGGGAAAAGGATTTTATTAACTTTGAAAGACTTGATGCCACACAAATGTAAAGCATAAAAACAGAAATACAGTGCTAAAGAGGCTGATCAAATATTTATGTGGATGTGTTTGGTCTTATACCCTCTGTATATTATTTTTCTTACATTCATAATGCTGGTAGTCATGTCAACAGCCTGATACACTGCAAACTAAAGCTGTCAGATCCATCTGCATGCTAGTTATTCTGAAAATTACTAGTATGTCATGAAGACAAACTCTGAGAGCATATTTTCACACCTTAGGAAGATGGAGTTAGGCGAAACATATTGCTGCTTTTGTGCTCTATTGAGGAGTGGAGGCTTTTCTCAAAGCTCTCTTGTCTCTGAGAGGTAGAGAAAACTTGTTTACACTGGGGCAGCGTAGACCTGTCCTAAGAGCAAATTTTGCTGGACAATAAATTGGCCCAGAAATTGTTGCGATAAACAATAATATTATCATTTTGAACCAGTTTTCAGCTAATATAGTAATAATAATGAGATTACACCCACTGAAAGATCAAACAAACTAATTTCCAAAGAACATTTAACGCTGGAACCAAAAAACATCTTAAATATCCAAAACAATAAAAATTTATTTTAAAGTTCCTCTTACCAAAATGGTATTTTGGTAAGAGGTATTTTTCTCTATCAGCTTAGATAGAGAAAACAAGGAAAGGTAACAAGTAGTGCAAAACTAACTACTTCGTACTGGGTGTCACATGTTGGCAGCGTCTCTCAAAATGGCGGCTTTTCAATGATATTAAAGGGGAGCATCTCTTTGACAATTGTTGTCCAAATGGAAATTATTGCACTCATTTTAATTTTCATGTAGTTAATTGATGTATTGCTTATTGTGACAGGCTTAGTGCTATGTCTCCTCTATATTTCAAAAAGGATATAGCAGTCAGTATGACTTTAATGCCAGCACAGCTATCGTACCATGGTTTTTGTGTCAAGTATCAACGTCCTCATCCTGTTGCTCAGTCAGCTCACAACATTCTAGTTCAGCGTGCATAACAGTACAGGGAGACAGTTGCTCCTCAAATTGATCAAACCCAATCCTAAGAAACAGAAACATCACTCTGGGCGCAAATGATGTGAACAAATCAAAGTGATTTTCTATTTGCCATTTGCTCCTGCTGCCACCAATGAGGTACCCACTGCATTATTTCAGAATAATGTATACCTTCATGGTTTCAAGTGAGTATCTCAGATGCAACTTAGAAAGCAGAGTTCAGCCATGTCTTTGTTACAAGCTATACAAGAATTATAAAAATGAACAGAAGTAAAAACTTGTAATGAATGAGATTTTCTGATTATATTCTAATGTATTGAGATTAGGCCTGTCACAGTATAAAATTTTTCTGGGCAATTAATTGTTCCATAACTTATTGCGATAAACGATGATATTGTCATTTTGAGACCATGTCACCTTACTGCTTGCGCGGTAAGGTGACATTCCCTTTGCCACGTCCAGCCAAGATGTGCACAGCTAGCAACACGACATAAGAAAGTTGGAAATTGTTCAACTTTTGTTGCTGTTGTTGCTATAGCGTCCTGTGTATTTGGTTCAGCTCGCGGGGAGGAAAACTGACGCGTTTAGCTTCCTGTGTATTGAGCTGTTACCAAAGAATCGAGAGGGGAGGAATAACTCGAGGCACCGGGGTGAAGCTTTTTGTCATCCTCTTTACATAAGAGCACACAAGCGATTATCGCCCTCCTTTTATTATCGAGCTCATTGACTTATTGTTTATTGCAACAGGTCTGACTAAGATACAGTTGTATTTTGAAATTATCCTGTTTTTTATTGGTTCATGTTAAAAATAAACGCTCTTAAAAACCGAAAAAGACCTTTAGAAATCTAGATTAAAACCTTTGTAAAAGACTCCCAGATACTCTGGCTACTTGGACACAAATGCTGAGTCATTAAGAGACTGTGATTTTATCCAAAGCTGTTTGATTTTCAACCTCGCTGCATATTTTTGCTGCTGCAGTTTCTTCAGCATCAACCTTAATCCATCCTCTGCAACAATTGCTTGTATCCATCCTGTTTGCCCTGGAAGTTTCCTCAAAGTAAATGAAGAGACATGTCAAGTTTCCGTCAACGTTCTCCATCCGTTCCTAATGACGTCATTGGTTTCCATCAATCTCTGCCCACCCTCCCGTTATGTTCTGGTTATATGGCACCAGTCAATCTGCCCTTTGCTGCCCAACACAAGTGGAGCAGAATGCAGTTGCAGACACACCCAGGCCCTCATAAAGGGTTCGGTTAGCCGTCTTCTGAGGTCTACATACTTTCTGGAAAGTACCATGTGAGTTTGAAGCTGTTGTAAATCTGAACTGTACTTGAATGTTAAAAACGAAGCTTAACTGCTGCCAGTATTTTTGATGCAAACATTCTGAAGTTAATCTTTTTACTTTTTAAAGATGGTTGAGACAATCTAGAGATCATTGAGTTTCAGCTTGCATTGCTCTGCTCCCAGCCAGTACTGAGTGGTTCCTAAAACAACCTCTGTGCTCCTCTCTGAGCACAGCCCAGGGACCAAATGTTTTCCACTGTACAGAATTCCACAGGAAATCATGCTCCTTTTTCGAGGAATTTTGTTGTAAAACTTCATGGCTCCCTGTAGAAAAATTAGATTTTTTTTTCCCCGTAGTTTTTTTTTTTTTTCCAAAACATTAAAACTGCTTTCTGTTCAACTCATCTTGTGACGAAATACAAAGGACAAAGAGACTGAACGATGGAAAAGCGCTAAAGCTATTATAGAAATATTTTTTAATAGCGCCCATGTAGACCCATCCTTTTTTTATTTTTTTCGCTCGGCTTATTCTCCAGCTGGTTTCTCTGCTTACTGTTCAACAGAGCATAGAGAGCAAAATGAAAGCTTCTCTCTCATTCAGACTGCAGTTAAAGCAACATCATTAGTAAGTTTTGTTCTAAGCAGGATCACAGAAACTGTTTGGTGCTTGTAAAATCAGCAGCTCTATAACCACAGAGCTTGTTTTATTGTTGTCTAATTGTGGAATGAGCATAAGCATGTAACAGTTACACTGCAGCTAGTGAGCTCTTAAAGGGCTATGGAGCCACCCTGACTTGCGGTCGGTGTGCCTTTACCTTTAAGGGGAGCGGCATGGAGAGCGCTGAGCGATGTGGCTGGTTATGTAAGGCTTGGCTGTGTTGCTCAGAGCTGCTTGGCCCTTGCTCTGTCCCACTGCCAGGCGCTGGAGGTTTCATCACCCTGCTGTTTCAAAAGGCCCTCTGGACTCTACATAGTGTTTAGCTCCACTCTGTAGTTTGCCCAATTTATTTTCTCCTTTCCTCTCTGCTTTCCTGCACCATCTGTCATCCTCACTGATAGACTGTCTCTCTCCCGTCCCTCCCTCCCTCCTCTTTAGCTGACTTGCTCCATCTAGTAAAATTATTATGGACTGAAAAATCCAAAGCCTTATGTCTCGGTTGTGTTTCAGGATTTGGGTTTTATGTTAACTTTGTCATCTGCTACTTTATCAGCGTCGTGTTCATAAATAAGTGCAGAGTCTTGAAAGATAAAAATTGAGGAGACCTGTTTAAAACCTCTTAAAGGGGCAGTATTATGTAAAATATTCTTTTTTGTTATATTATAATGTTATTCCTTCATTAAAAACATATCTGGAGTTTTGCTTTGATTCGTTCATTGATGTTTGAGGAATCCTTTAATCTCCATGGCAACCATTCAGCTCTGCAAAAACACCTTCTTCTTGTCCATAGGGTTAGCAACCAGGGTCGTCTGTATTCTGAAGAGCAGTGAGAAAGAGATGGTGAGTTTGAGGTTGTCGGAAAGTGGAAATTCAGGTAGAATTAGACTGATCTTACTTAAGATGAAGATAGACTTCCACCGGGGGGGATAATACCATGGTTTCCAGGGTATGGTCTCTTTGTGGGTGTCCTTGAAGTGATCCGGGTTCCAGTGTGAGATATTGACAGAGTGAGTTCTCTGCAGGTAGATGTAGAGGAATTATGGAATTTTAGTTTCACCAAGTTTACTGTTTGATAAAATACTGCAGTCCTGTCATGTACAGCTCTGTGTTTGACCTCTTCCAGATTGATCTGGTTTATCTGCTTGAATGTTTCAGATCAGTCCCTCTACGATGTTGCAATGTTGTTTTGCAATTGGTGCGGCCTAAAATTACTGATTTTGCAGCCTCATTTTCAAAATGAATGTGAATTTTTTTTAAGCTTTATTTTTGTCATAACATATGGAGTTCATAAAGGGACATCTCAATACAAACTAAATCATATCCTGAGGAGAAGTCAATGCAAAAGAAGAATCCCATGTTGTTCATTCAAGTAAACATGAACTGTTAACATAGTAGGAGCAAATCCTACAGAACATCTCTAAAAGGGTTGTTCCCAAAAAAAAAAAAAAAAAAAAAACCTTTCAAATGTTACCTTTTAGTTTCACACACGCTTTCATCTTGGTTTATAAGGTGTCATGAAACAGGAAATTAAATTATAAAGAGAAAGCGGATTGGTCAATATTTAGCCAACTTGCAGTGATTGGTCAGAAAAGAAGGAAACACAGAAAACATCAAGGTGATTGGTCAGATTTGCGAAATAGTTGCAATGACTGATGAAAATTGCAAGTCTGAGCAAAGTTTGTGAATGTTGAGTGAATTTGCATTAATAATTGAGATTTCAACACCGCAACTTTCTGGTGTTGAACAAATAGTAAAAACCAGACAGAGAAAATATGAAACAACCCTCTCAAATATATTTGCATTTATTAAAAGACAAAAGCCTCCCAAAAAGTCTGGAACTATGTGAGAAAAGTAATCAGTTAAATTCTGAATTTTTAAAATATGACCACATTTTATGTGCTTTCGTTTCATTAGCCACACTAAATAGAACCTATCTGAGAACATGAAGTAGACTGAAAGAATTTAACACATCATCTAAAGAAATCGAAGAACAAGCACGGAACAGAGTATAGATATTTCATTTCACAAACTATATGATGAATGCAAAGAGCTGAGAGATTGTGCTTATTGATTTAAAATAATCTGAATATTGTAAAAGCAGCTGGTGTAAGTGCTGAACTGAACTTCCTGTTATCCAAAGGTGGATGAAGAGAAACATCAAACCCCTGCTGCACAGTGTATGCGCGAGCAGGTGGATGGAGGCAGAGAAAGCCCTCCAGGCCTCTTAAAAGTGATTTTTCATGGTGATTTGAAGCTTCGGACTAAGGTCAAGGTTTCACCTGTCAACGTTCTTCTGATTCTGTCAGCTTCCAGTTGGTGCGTTTGGAAGGAAACTTGCTCATGTGTCGTTATGTGTGTTAATAATGCTTGCCCAGTTTTAAATGCACCATCTGCTGTGTAAGCTTTACACAACAAATGCTCTGGGTATCTGTTACAACTGAATGAATGGCTATGATAGCATCTATTTGCTGTGATTTCATGCTGTAACTACTTTAAGGGGACACTTTTCGTTGTTTGATTGCAAATACATCTCTTTAGTTGAATTGTTTTCCAATTCATTACAGGAAAATAAATAGACTGACAAACCCTGATTTCTGACCAATTGATGATAAAAACTTTGGTATTTTAGTTGTGAAAGTATTAACACACCTTAAAGTTTTTATTAAGATTTTGTATCGTGGAGGCACAAACTGCAGCATATCTTACTGAGATTATGTCAAAAAACCGTGTAATTGTTAAGAGGACGAATAGCGACAAATGGCTTTAAAATTGTTTAACAAATAAAAAAGTGTGGCAGACTTTTTAGATTTACTTTCATACCCATAAGGGGTCTTCTCTTTCTGAGTTTAAGAATCATCCTGAAACATGTTTATTTGCTTAAGCCTTTTGCACATCGATTGGATGACACTATTTTAACTATTTTATTAGTTTATTTTACCTAGTCTATGTTTAACTTGTCCAGTTTTTATTGTGTATATGTACATCACTTTGTAGACTTTGAGTTACTATAAAGTGCTTTAAAAATTGAAGTGGTATGGCATGGCATGGTATAACAAAGACATCATAGCAAATGTTAAACATGGGGTGGGAAGAGTGATTTTAGGATTTCTGGTCCTGTGATGCAGTAGGTAGCACTGTTGTCTTGCAGCAAGAAGGTCCTGGGTTCAATTCCCGACCTGGGGTCTTTCTGCATGGAGTTTGTATGTTCTCCCTGTGCATGCTTGGGTTCTCTCCCAGTACCCCGGCTTCCTCCCACAGTGCAAAAATGGGGTTAATTGGTCTCTGTGGTTAATTGGTCTCTGTGTTCCCCTGCAACAGACTGGCAACCTGTCCAGGGTGTACCCTGCCTCTCGCCTGGAACGTTAGGTGGAGATAGGCACCAGGATCCCTCCTGACCCCTCTGGGGAAAAGGGTGTTAGAAAATGGATGGATGGATGGATGAATGGGTGGTCTGGCAACCATAGGACCAGCAGTGCTATAGTATATTTGTATTTTATTGACAACTATGAGGCCTTTGGTCTTGACCCAAACTGAATCATGAAACAGCTCAATTATTCCAACTGCCACTAAGAATATATTAGAATAAATGGCTGTAATTGAAATTCTAAACCTTAAAAAAGCGATGGATACATGCCATTGCAGAGTAGATGCTACGGTACAGCATCTTCTGTTCACTGGCTCAGTATGCTATTTTATCTGTTTCTGTTGTTAAAGCAACATGCTCCACCATCCCCGGGCTATCTTCAGTTGTAGATTCATAGGACAATGACACAGTCAGGGTGGATATGCTGGTATCACACAACACAGTTAATTCCCTGAGGGACAGAAAAACATCACTGCTTGGAAGAAGCATGAGACATACTAATGTGACACGCTAGTTGTCACTCTAGTATGACGCTACGCTAGCGTTTATCACCAGCCTGCCCAGTGAGGGTCCAATAGGCAGTTGATACGTCAGACCATGAAATAGTCTGATCAGTGCCATTCTGCTCAATGAGAATGAGGCAGTAGCTTCTTTTTTATATGCTAACGATGTGAAATTCCATGATTTGTTCTTTCCTAAGTTGAAGAAAGAAATTCTGTTCTAAATTTAAACCTTTTAATCTAAAAGAGGATATGCTTTTTATCAAGCACCTTCAAAGGCCTGGCAAGCTTTAGTATTCCTCTCTCTAAGATCAAGAGTTCTGTTCTAAATTAACCACCAAAAGACTGGATGCAAGGACTCATTTTGAGGGAGTGAGACGAATTCTGAGGAAAACCCTCTACCCAAATATCTGTGCTTCCTGAAAGTGGACCACTTTCAAGCAGTGCAAGATTGGGGCAGTGTGGAACTGGAACCAGACATGCCAAGGAAGGGATGAGTACTTCAGGACTCAAGAAAAGTGCCATATTATGAAAGTATCTTAGTGAAGTCCAGAATCTCAGCGGATAAAGCTTCAGTCAAGTCAAGAATGCTTTCATTGTGCAGCGAGGACATTATAGAAGCTGTCAGTCCCTACACATGAAATTTTGGGCAGAGACAGAGCGGAAGCATTCTAATAACATGTTAGAGCTTATTGGTTTCAACACATCTTCTTCCCTTGTGGTTTTATGGTTTCAGTCTGTGACCACATGTGCTGTGGCATAGTCCTCGCCCTTTCTTTTTCCACTTCCATGTCGTTGAAGTTCTTGAGCAGGTCATAAATTTAAAAAGGATGCAGTTTAGTCTCAGCTTGGACAACATTTTAAAACCTGGAATGCTTTGATCAAAGTTTGGAATTATGGCAACGACACAAAAGAGAAAAAAAGGTTGTAATTATTCTAATATTCGATTAATGTAACAAGGATAATATTTGATGATGTTTTTTCTAATGATGGAAATGATGGTGGGGTTTAGAGGTAGATATCTTTACTTCTACCTTACATTCTGAAATGTGTCTGCAGCAACTCAGAATGCAAGTAAACACCATGTAGACCAAGCTTGTACACAGCATAGGATTACGGATGGGTGTATACTTTTAATTATTGCATGTAATTAAACGTATTTTGAGTTTAATATATTTTAATCACTACTTCCTATTTTAAAGACACAACAACTGTTGTTTTTACATTAAAATCTCATAATATTCAACATAGGGGTGAGCGATATTGCCAGAAACTATATCACTATATATCTTTTTAAACATATCCATAACAATATCAGATGATTTTCCACATTTTTATTCGTTTTTCTTTGAAGAAAAAAAGAATAAAGGTTTTTTCTCTACTTTTCATTATAAACAGTCATTACATTAAAAAATACTCATACATAAATATATACAAAATCACACAATGTGTACAATTTTGGTGAACAAAAAAAGTTTGAAATCAGCTACCAGATGGAAATACAAATACTTATATACTCATAGAACATTAGTTTTATAAGATGTTAAGAAGTGTTTCCCAGTCATGCTTTTTTTAAAATGTAAACATGTAAAGGAAGTGTGCAAAAAGTGTGCACACTTCCTAAAAGTGAGGAATAGTTTTCATTTTCATTTCTTCTATCTGTCACCGACATCTCCACTGAAGTAAGGACTAACTTGATTTTTAACTTTCATGTTCTGGCAACTGCAACCACACCCCACCCCCGTCCGCAGTGCCGTTTTCTTTGCTTTACCAACAATGACTGAAGTTTGTTTCATATTTTTCCTAAAGGAATATCTGATTCGGGACACGGAACAATAAGCACCTTCAACTTTAGCTTCATTTAGAGTTAGCAGATGTGACCAGCTGTAGCTAACTATCTTCTTCTCTTTGGTTCTGAGTTGTAGTAGCATAGTAAAAGCCAGCTCCTTGTAGCGCACTTTGATTCATCCAGAGGGTTTGGGCTCTCGGATGTTGAGAAACACTTTCTATCTGGAGGCTTGGACTTTGTTGAGGTTGTAAATTCATTCACAAATTCTCTTTTTGTTTACTGATTGGTCCTGTCAAAAATCGGCTGGAGACAATCCAAGTCAGGGGGAGAAAGTATACATATTTTACACAATTTTTTATTTTTTTTTTTGACGGAATTGCAGAGGAAGACAATGGCCGGGGAAGCCTTACCCCATAGCTCCTCTTCAGCAGTAATGCTTTCAGCCATATTTGCTTTCATCTTTACAATTTCAAAATCGGTGTGTGGGTGATTGGATGACGTATTTACACCATCCATATAACAATAAAAATGTACTTTCCTGAGCAAGTTTTTTTTTTTTACCAGTATTGTTGTGAATTATATGATATGGCCCAGACCTAGTACAAAGTAGTTTATGCAGATAATAGACAGATAACCAATCAAAAAAAAGTGTAATATTCCATGTTATAAACCAACACATCACTTCTAAAGGTCATTTTGATGTAAATAACTCCCTTATAATGAATATTTGATTGCCACCAAAAGTTGGGTAGCAAAATATTGAGTTACATGTATTATCATATTTGTCTAGGCTTGATTCATTAGTTTGTTTTTTAATAGCTGTACCCTGAAGGGGGGAGATAAGTAAGACACGTTATATTCTGAGTAATGTTAAGATGGTTTTCACTGTGTGCATTAATCCTCATATTTGGTCTTCAAACTATTAAATTTGGCAGTAATAGTAACAGAATAAGTGTTTGTAGCGGGGGTTTTAAGTATTTATGGTTTTCAGCTTTTTGCAGATGGTTGTGGTGCCTAATCCTCCTAATACTGGCGTTCCACTCTATGTTTTCTAGCCTTCCTGCCAAAAGCTGCAAATAACTGTATATGTTAGAAGGGCATACTAATGTGTGTGAGTGAGAGTTAAGCTGCTGTAAATCAGGGTTGAACTGTCATTTTAAAAGAAAAGTCGAATGATGAGATATTCTATATGTTTTATTAGTAGTTAGTATGGCGTTACTAAAACAGCCGAGAATGTGGACCCTTACCCGAGAGATTTCTGAAGGACTACCAGCATTTCCAGTTCTAGCACGTTCCATGAGGATCCAGTTATCAGAAGGTTCTCTGTGCTTGTTTATCCTGATGTTGTCGCAAAGTTTCTGTGGTGGATGGGATTGTCCACATGCAGATATATTAGCAGCATTGTGAGCGCTCGATACAGTTCTGCTTTCTTAAGGATATTTCTAACTATCACTGTAAATAAAGCTTCCCTCTGTCACATAGCGGTGATATCAGCATAAAGAGCAGAAGGATAGCATAAGATACAGTGAGCTACTCTTCTCCCACTGGTCATTTTGTCTTGGGTTTTGTTGTTTTCCTCTGAAACCAGGCAGAATAAAAATGGAGCTAACTCGTGAACGAGACATCACAGTATTTTTTGGGCTGTTGTCCCTCAAAGCCTGCCTCCATGAGCTGATGGAAGTGGCTCTTTGCTCTAGACCAGCACAGAGTTGATGCTAGCACGGCATCAGTTTGTGTTTGCCTGCGTTGGTAAAAACACAGAAGAAGAACTGGACCTGAAGAAGCACCGGTACAGGAATGTGACCAAGTGGAAAGTCTGCTAAAATGCTTTGCTCTGTTTGGTTTTGAAATCCTATCTGTCAGGGTGTCAAAGTACAATGGTGAGTTTTAATGTCATGTAGCAAATAATGTTTGAAAGTTTCCTCTCTATTTACTCCTTTCCCTTTTAGGGAATCCAAATAAATTATATTTTCATGTGAAAATCCACCTCCTTGTAATCTTTTATTCACTCTTCAGTTCCACTATCTCGTAGGGGTGCAGTGATACAATAATCTCACAATACGATATCCAATATTCTGATCAGGATATGATATATATCATATTTAACAATTTGATATAATACAATGCACTTTTATGATTTTCTGAAAGATTTTAGAGGGACACAGTAATTTTAGTGACATTTTGTGTTCCATAGACTTGGATTTAATTACCGTAACTAAATACTGATTAAAAGCACCAACTACACAATACCTGACTCTGATTGGACAGAGACTAAGAGTCTACAGCTGGACAAAATGAATTTAAGATGCAGTGACAAAATTAATTTCTGTCATTTAGTGACAGAAACTAACGTAAATCCACATGATTTATATCAAATCATGTGGATTTGACATAAAACTCAAAGTTTCAACAGTGATCCAAGAACTGAGTGAGAAGATTATCAGCCTCTGTAGACTCTCAATATGAAAATGATTGCACTTATGGTT
Source organism: Brachyrhaphis roseni (assembly GCA_903066815.1). Taxonomy (NCBI): domain Eukaryota; kingdom Metazoa; phylum Chordata; class Actinopteri; order Cyprinodontiformes; family Poeciliidae; genus Brachyrhaphis; species Brachyrhaphis roseni. The sequence goes on from CAEFZY010051055.1 coordinate 13,864, forward strand.
TTCTTTTGGAAATACTGTGGCAGCATTTTGGACCTTGAGTTACAGAAAAACAAAATCCGATATGGAAAAATTTTAATTTTTTCACTGTGAAACGCTCAAATATTCATAATGAATGGTTTTTATAATTTAGAATGACAATATATACCATACATTTCTGAAACTGATGTACTCTCAGTCTCTGATACTCTTTGTAAATAATACTATATAATAATAATGCTAATAAGAAGGATCGATCTGCCTTCGTCATCATTGCAATCCTCACTGCGCCCAGACTCCAGCTGCGGGTTTCCCCTCTTTGTCTTCCAGCTCAAAACAGAGCTGGAATATTCTGTTATCTGCTGCGTGGTCATTCTTCAGGTAATCTTTTATATACAGAACAGAAACCACTAAGCTAAAAGCAAATTACGAAGTGGATGCCACTAGTTGCTTCAATATCCAAACTTTGCATTAATTTCGCCATCTCACTGCTTTTGCCGCTGCTCCTTTCGTGCCACTACTCCATTCCGCTTCTCTTTCACAGTTACTTGCACAAATTTACTTAGTTTCTTAGCAACAAAATACACCCCATCAAATTTATTGAAGATTTGAGATTTCCAAAAACAAAAGGAATTTAATGTTGCGTTGCGTTTTCTACGTTTGAAAGCTCATTCCCTTTCACATAACCAGAAAAGCTGTTTTTTTACATTTCTCTGACATTCAGAAAAATATTGTTTACTTGTTTAACTCTGGTTTTACTTGGCCTATTTAAAAACTGGTGTGTAGATTATAATGTGCCCCTTAGCACAAGTTGAAAGTGAGACTGGGGGAGGTGGAGTCTTGCTGCTACGCCTTCACTAACCAGACATGTTAAAAAGACGGTATGGATCCCTATGGTTTAACGTATCGATACTCGCAGATGAAAAATCAATACCTTCCGAGGGGGGAAAAAAATTGCTAAATATCGTAGAATCTATATAATTATATAGCCCTACTATCTGATTGTTTCCAGTTGTTCTTACAGCATAATTTAATTTGCATAGGTATTGAGGGAAATGGGATAAAGGTAGTAGTTTTAATCCGTCCTTTTTCAATCCGAGACCCTGATCTTAAACTGGTAAAGAGTGGAGTGCCTTCTTCAGGTCAGGGAAGAGATCCTGACTCCGCAGAAGATTATGAACGGACAGATGGATGGATTGATCAATCTATGGATGATCCATTATCTGTATCCATTGTCTTATGGAGCCCAAATCCCGGGCCCCATAAGGAGCAGTTGGCCCCCATAGTATACCATTTCTTATGAAAATGTTCTATGCATTGTATCAAATACAAGGCCACACATACATCCACATTCACACACACTCATTCCTAAGGGTGATTTAGAAAGGCCAATGAACCTAACAGTCACGTAAACTCCATGTAGGAAGACCTCAGACTACCAACTGCACAACAATAACACTTTTCTTCTTGTTAAATACAGTATTTCTAAAAACCATCAGTACTTTCTGTCAGTTTTGGAAATCAACATAAGTCCCTAAGTTTTTGCATTGGTTTCCGTCTGTTGCCACTGAAGGACAGTATTCAGTTCACCAACTTTCTTTTTTACCACATTTCACTTGGACTAAAGTCCAAGTGAAAGGACTAAAGTCTTTTGTCTAAAGACTAAAGTCCTTGGTACATATGCTGATGTCTGGTATCATTTCGGCTGAACTTTGCTTGCTCTGTCAGTGAGATAGATGTCTGTGTCTAAATTTAGCAAACTAAAGAAATTAGCTTTTTTAATCTTCAATTCCACCACTTAGCTGAGATATTCTCCCATTTAGATTTTGGTATTTTCCCTGCACAGTTTTTGTAAAAATGGCTGCAAACCCAGAACTCATAGGAATGATGACTTGCTAACACTGACATAGCCTATGTTTTTCAGTCTATTTCTGTCCCTTAAGTTAAATGCTCAGAGCTGTGCAGCTGTTTTTGCCAGATGTGAATTAAGCTGTGACCTCAACTTGATACTTCACTTAAAGTTGCCTGCCTGAGATTTATTTATTTATTTATATATAATGTGGATTAGAGGCCTCTGTAAGGATAATCCAGAATTGCACCAGTTCTCTTGACACTAATTGTAAAAACACTGATGTGTGGTTCAGAGCTACGCTGTAAATGCAAACATGGAATTTAATTGAAAAAAGGACATTGACTCAAGTCATTTTTCATCAAATTGCTACTCAGTTACTTGGAATTTGTGGTTGAAAAGTCTCTCCAACTTGAGCTGGATTAATTCAGAAAAAGTAAGTTTTTGATAGTTGTGCTTTATTTCTGTGCTGGAAAGTACTTGACTTAGTACTGCATGCATCCAAGTGCAAATCCTTTACTCTTTTTTTTTCTGGAGCCAATAATTTATCTCATCTGACTCATGAAGAGACACCAGTCCATGAACAGGAGCGCATTCACATAGAAGAACATCAAAACAAGTCTCCATGTATCATTTTATCTTAAGCTATGCTGTTAGCACTATGCTAACTTTAGATGCCAACAAAGACAGGAGAACCACTGTGTGTAGACCTATGACTATGGACATCACCACAGCCAACTAACTTAATGTTTTTGGGGGGACAGAGAGAGTGAGTAAGCACAAGGACCCACTCAAGGAAATTGGTTTGAACTTGAAAAATGAGTAAGTTTAAGTTGTAGGTATTTAGCTACTTTAAGCAATGTTAAATTTGTATCAAGCAGTCCACACAAATAAAAAAATAAGTTAACACAAATAAGCTTCATGAACCTATTTTTTTTTTTGTTAATTGTACTACTTAAGTTATTACTGCTTACTTAAAATGAAATTAGTCTTCTTTTTTTTACTCACTAATCTTAAGCTTATTTTGCTTAAATTTTTTGATACAATGAGTTTGCATAATTTTTTTAAGTAAGGTGAACTAATTAGATTTTACAGTGGTGCTGGGTGGAGGTGAGCCTAGTGTAGAACAGCAAAGCTGGCCAACAGCCACAACTTTATGGTTCAGCAACATGGGGAATGCGCACATGTTTTACACCCGTCTGACATCACCATGTCTACAGGCTCCTATGTTTAAGTGTGTTCAGATGCTGGAGGTCCTGAAGAACAGCCCAGTGGGGGACATTTTGGCTGTCTGCTCTGCCCCTCATTCACATAATGTTCTATAGTTATGGGCTTCCCTAAAACTCTGGCAGAGTTCCGTAAAACCAAGGGCTGCAGCTCCGTGATATACGGGTTTCTGCACACCAACCTGGATTCAGACGTGTTCAACACTCTGTGGTAACTCTGATCAGTGGAGCCTGTTAGGATACATGATAAAGAGTTCTGTGGTTAAAAATTTCATTACACTTACTTGTTCTTCAATTCTTTGTTTCTGTTTACATATTTCTTCCACTGCCTGGGATACTGCCTTACACACCGCCTCACACTCTGCCTCACATTTCGTTCAATAGTCTTTTTTCTCCTTTGCCATGGTTCTTGAGGCCTAACAACCTTTTTTTGTCTGCTCACCAATGCCTGCTGGGCTATAAAAAAGTAAGACATGCTGCTGGTCATTGTCCTGCTGCATAACCAAGTGAGATAGACCTGCAGGTCACTAAATGATAGCTGGACAATGTCCTTCCAACTTTTTTTTTTTAGCTGCTGTAAAGCCATCCTGAACAACCTGACCCTATAAAAAGTAATCTTGACAGCTGCTTGTGTTAACAGGCAAAGAGTCCTGAGAGTGAAACTTACCTAGATGGGACTTCACAAAAGCAGTACATTTTAGCAAAGGACGGCACGTGAAGTAAAACAAACATATTTTTCAAGCTTGCGCACTAAACTTGCAGTGTGTCTGTGGAAACACTGGATCTGGCTGCATTTCAGTAATCGGTTTAACAGTCAGTTTTACAATTTTTGCAAAAAATTCCAAGTTTATTAAGTGCAGAATCAATATTTCCAATCTGGTAGATATAAATAGTAGGTGTAATGTAGGTGTGATAACATGCTCTGCTGTAACACCAAAACTCAGCAAACAACAAACCAGATGAGGAAGCAGATGTTGAGGATTAGGAAGGCTCAGACTCATATCCTTCAGATTCAAAATTATGCAAAATATTGTTATTAGCAACAAATTTATTTTTCCAGAGAAACAGCATCACTTGTCCATCAGTATTTTCACATTGCTATTTTCTTCTTTCTCCCTTCCTCACTGCTGTCCCTTCAAGTCCCTCCTGATGTCCTGAGTTGTCCTCTGTTACCCATAATTCATTGGATGGATGCATACACTGTCAGAGGAAGTGAAGATGATTCCTTCAGCTGCTGTTCTTAAAAGTTAAAAGAAGTGAAGGCGAGGGTTGAATGTTCTTGAAAATGCACTGTTTACCTCATCCTGATATCAGAGAAGCAGACAGATGCTGAAACTGTCAGGTGTGTGTTCATACCAGTTGTCACTTCAGGAGTCATAGAAAGGTCATGAGCAAGGTCAGTTTGGCTTGGATCAGACTCCATAGTCTCCTAGGTGGATGTGCTGGTGTCCTGGACCTGGTGGACCTGGTGGGTTTTCCGACCTCTCACTTGTACAAATGGACATACACAGATTTTATCATGGAAACCTCACTAACCCACTCTTTTTATTATTTCTTTTACATGTTTGTGCATCAATCATTATTACTTTAGGCTGCATCGAATTTTTGATTTAGTAAGACAAGAATAATGTATTGGATTGATGGATGGTAGAGCTGAATATCGCAATGATTAAATACAATTTTCTTAGAGGAGCACTGTTATGTAAAATCTATATTTTTAGCTTTACATCACTTTATAAACTACAGCTCTGAGGAGGAGCTGAGTCTCTAAGGCGGCGTTTGGTCCACTCACACGTTTTGCACAGCTGGCTGGTTGCCACGAAGAATATAGGATTTCTCAAACATGCACGAAGAACGTAGAACTCCATGTTTTTGATGAGAGAATAACATTATAACATGGTAAAACTCAGAAAAAGTTCAGAAAAGCTCAGAAAAGTTGAGTTGACTTAATTCTACCCCTTTAACTTTAGAGAGGGCGGCTGGAAATAGCTACAGAGCTAAACTTAAACTGCCAGCCATCTGAAATAATCCAATTTTGGCTAGTTGGGATTTTTTTTTCACAGAGGTATTATTTGCCTTTTGAAAGTCTTTTGTTACTGGCTATAATTTTATGCCAGATTTAAAGTAATCAAATATCTTTGTTGGGATTTTTATATGTAAAGGAGAATGTAGCAATCTAGAGAGCATAAGATCTGTTGACGGAACTTTCCAGATGGCTTTCATTTTACTAGTAGAGAGATGTTGTAACACTATCCAGAATAAGAACTGTGGTAAAAAGAAATGGTGGGATTGGAAGGTAAGCACATCGTTCAGATCGGAAGGAAACATCAAGTAGGGCGTTCACAAACAGGGATTACAGGAACAAGGATGCTTTGCATCCATGAAGTTTTCCCACACACCAATTGAAACACAGAGAAGTGGTGGGTAGGAGCTCTGCCCCAACCACACAAAGACATTTTCTAATCATTGCAGCTCAGCCAAGCTGCAGCTGTCTGCTTGTCTTCTTTACTCCATCTTCAGACCCAGACACAAAGTGTGAATGTCATTTTGAATTTATATTGGTCTATTCAGAGGTTTAGCTCGCTGTTTGAGAGATGGGGAAGATGAGGAACCTGCGTCACTCTGTTAAATATAACTCAAATCACCATGGAAACTGAAAGTATCATGGTGTGTCTTGTTGCATTTTTCTATCTTAGTTTGTGTCCTTGGAATGAGGCATTCAAGGAAAGCGTAGTAGGTGAGCAAACAGGCAAATTCCAGTCTCAAATGTATGTAACATGTTTTTCAGGGAAAAGTTATCAATTTTTTTTTTTTTTTTTCAAATAGAAGTGGATTAATGTGCATAATACCATAATACCTCACAGTAGGGCTGGGCGATGTATCGAGTATACTCGATATATCGCGATATTTTCTATTTACGATAGTTAAAATGGCTATATCGCAACCATCAAGGATAAATTGTCTTTCAAATAATAAACTTACACCGTCAAATTCACTGCGAGTATGGCTTATCCGACACCCTATGAATGCATCACTAGTCTCTCCCCCCTCCCAACCACCGAGAGTTTGAGGCGAGCCATGAATGAGACATAACTGAAGAGGAATCAGATGAACTAGTCTGCATCAATAATTTGGCACTGGTTTGGATTTTATATGGAGGATGTCAAACAAAATGAGGTAATTTGCGAAACATGTTATCAAACTATTGCCACAAAAGGTTGTACCACAAATTTATTTCACCGCCTAATCAGACTATTCTTTTACATGCCGTTCATAGCCGCGCTGCCACGGTAGAACTAGTCCATTAAAGTGAAACCTGGAGACGTAGGTATGATTCATTTAGTGCTATGGAATGGGAAAAATAACTCAAAACTACCCTGTTGTGAATGCTCAGGCGAGTTAGCATAGAGACTAATACGGTGGATAAACGGTTTTCCTGTAACAGTAAATTGTTTCTCCACCATTAATATATTGTGCAGCCAGTACATGAGGGTGATTGACAGCACTAAGCCCCTCTTCCTGGTTCTGATTGGTTGGTTTTGGTCAGGAGCGGTGTGTTTCTTCAGTAGCTCAGGGAGGAGTTGGAGGAGATCGATCTCTTCACAGATTATCTGTCTCATACTGTCACAACATGGTGACAGTTTTAAACAAACATGTAAAAAACATATTTTTTTTATAAAAGTTACATGCTGTACCTTTAAGTCCATGTAATTAAATAATAATAATAAATAACAAATGTTTTAATATTAAATCATTTTAGCAGTAGTAAAAATAAGTACTGTTTTACATTTATCAAATGTTCTATAGTTTATATTATGTTGTATTTGTATTTGCTTGGACTTTTTTTTATTTTGAGGCATTAACATGTATTTTGCTCAGTGATTGCACAGGAAGAGGACAACCCTAGAAACAAGGCAGGGTTCCCTACTACTGCCACAATGTTCAGATTATCTTCCTTTCAACTCTCAACCTGTTCCTAGTTGTGAAAGCTGTTTCTAGCTTGATGTTGACATGTTTCTAGATAACTGATCTAAAAGAGACAAAAAAATTCCTTGTGGTCTTACCACAGTGTTCGCAGTATTTTCACTACTGCCAGATGATGAGCATCTGATCTTAAGTTAACATCAAAGCCTATTTTTGTCAGAACTGGTGTCTGATGGCATCCTGTCGTGCAGTACTGAACTGTCCTCACAGTCTTATTGCTTCACACTGACATACTGCAGAACCACTGACAATAACATTTAAGCACCAGTTTAGGCAGGAATAGTACGATTATTCACAGTAGCTGTAATTCCATTACAAATGCACACAAATTTTCAGAATATTCTACTTATGTTGAAGAAACACAATTTTGTAATTGTGGTGTTTCCATTAAATAAGAGATCAATTTAAAATTACATGCGATGAATGTACACAGATACATCAGATATATTCATAATTCATCATGGCGCTATTGTTCATCATCTATCAGCTGATCTGAGGCGACGTCGACGTCTTATTTGGGCGTTGGAGCAACAAGCCTATTATAGTTGGGACTGGCTATGTTTTGGGGAAATTGTAGTTCATTTTATAGGATTCAACACTTTCGAATCACACACAACTTTTTATGAACTGTGATGCTGTGAGAGCTCTGGTGGAGATTGTCATAAAAAAGCCAAAAACAAACCATCATCCTAATACTTCCTGTCGCCGTTTCCATTAGTCATAAAGTTCGGCTGTTGATCATGTGACTCATGTGATGTGAAAAAAGTGTTTCTATTGCACTTTTGTGAAATACATCTATTTCGATACTGCTGACAAGCCACCTCATCCTAGTGCAAAATCTACAAAGCTTATTCACATGTCACATTTCAAATTGAAATTATTTTCGTAATTTCAATTTTCACAGATTTAAATTTAATGGAAACATAGCTGCAATGAGTGTGTGGGTGTGTGTGCATGTTTGTGTGTGTTGGGGAGTTTAGTCTCATATCCTGTCAGAGGGATTTATCTCCAGAACCCTCCCAGAGTTATGCTAACAGCTTTGTTCAGGCTTTTATCTTACTGCAGGACCTGTTGGTTTGCAGTGCTGGACTACAAAAGTGATCCTGTTCATACAATGGTCTAACCGGGTCTTGTTTATGTGTGTGTTTTCATAGGTGTACCTCTCGGGGAGCTCAGCTGCTCCTCAGCTCAGCTCACACTCAGCCCTCAGCCCTTCCTCTGGTAAGATCTACATTTATGTCAGTTCCACACAGCCAGAGCCCTGCACCCTGCAGAATGCCATTACACAGTGTCTGTTTAAACTAGACCTCCCTGCTGTGACCACTTAAACACTCAATCACATGTCTTTGTGTATTCTGGAATTACAACAATGAAAAGTGCAGCTAAGCTAATATTTTATGAGCTATCTTACTTGATAACGTATATGCAATAGGAAAAATAAAATCCCAAACTATAAAATAATTATTTTGGGCTCTGTGTGGCTTCTTTCAAAATAAAGTAGCAGAAGTATTTTTTCATTTAAAATCTTTTAAGATTTTAAATGAAATCTTAAAAAATCTTAATGATTTTTAAAAATCATTTAAAAAATCTTTTTCATTTTTTAAATGAAAAAGATTTCATTTAAAAAATGAAATCTTTTAAGATTTCATTTTTTCATTTTTAAGTGCAATGAAATCCATTGCACTTAATTAGCAATGGATGACTTCCTGGTTTCCTGGGGTTTCCATATGTTGTGACAGAGGTGGGACCAAGTCACTGTTTTGCAAGTCTCAAGTAAGTCTCAAGTCTTTGTCCTCAAGTCCGAGTCAAATCTCAAGTAAAGACAGGCAAAAGTCGAGTCAAGTCTCAAGTCAGGAGCTTGGAATTTCAAGTCCGTTCGAGTCGTTTTTTTTGTTTTAAACAATGTTCCAATTATGCTAAATGTAAATAATAGACCATCTTTTTAAAATCAAGCACGCAATGCACTCATTGCAAATAAAGCACAGTGGTTTTGAATTTGGATGTGATGGTAAAATAAATATCCGTCAGTCTAAGTGGGGTTAAATCTACAACCAATTTCACATCTCAGTACTGATAAAAACATGTTGCATAAATCAAGCTTGTCAGAATCACTAACCAAGACAAACTAATGTGCTGCATTATCATCCAGAATCACTCAGAACTACCCCACAGCGTTAAGTTCAGGATCCTTACAATTGTACAATTTTTTACTTTTACAACAATTTCTGAAGCATAGCAAAATGACTGAAAAAACAGTAGACTTAATGCACTGACTGCAGTAAATAATCTATTTATTTTCAATATAATTTCCCAACATAGATGTCTGCAAATACACCCATACCTGTCAAATTTTGGATTTGAGAATATGGGAAATGTCTCTGTCCGGTGCTACTGTCAGAGGAGGGGGGAGTAAAACTAACGTAAGAGCCATGGGGGGAGGAGGAGATATTTATGGGACAATACTAACATGGGAGCAGGGTGGGAAAGGGGTGTAAGAAACCGTAGTTTCCCTTATGAATACACCATCCATCCTGTGATGGAACTGGACCCGGTTCATCATTATGATGGGACAGAGAGAAACTCTCTTCCCTGAGTTCAGGATCCAGAGCCCCGCTCACTATCCACCGGCTTCCTGAGTTAACACGGTGCACATTAATGTGGATACGTTTGAATGACCAGATATACAGCAACACTAAACATAGCAGACAAGTGAAAGATAAGCGGTATCACCAACGTAACCCAGAGTTGCTAACATGACGTTAGCTAGTCAGTTGTCTCATAGTAAAAGAAAAGTACCGCTTACTGTTCTTTGTGCAACTTCAAATGTCGAACAGTTGAAAGTTGTATCTTCATCTGAGATCCTGGTCTTGCAGGTTTTGCATGTTTCACTCTGTTTTTAGTTGGATATTTCATGATTGATGTAGCCAAAAGAAATTACTCACAAGAGCATATTTTCTTACTTGAAGGACCATTTTTTTCATTACTGGTTTTTTCCCCCCGTTGTTATTTTTAAATCCTGTTAGTTTGATTGATTGTGCTGCAGCTTACGCACACGTGTGTGGAAGAACAGAGGGACGGTCTGCGCTTATTAATACAGAATGAGTGAAATTAATTAATGGGGCCACTTTATAAATAATGTGTTTTAAATTTTAAGACTTTGAGTAAAATATCAAGTCTTTTCAAGTAAAGAGCTTCAAGTCAAGTCAAGTCCCAAGTCAATGGTGTGAAAGTCAACCATTGAGTCTGAGTGCTAAAAGACTCAGACTCAAAGTCTGAGTCTTTTAGCATTTTTTCAAGTCATGTCTCAAGTCTTGATTTTAATGACTCTAGTCTGACTCGAGTCCAAGTCATGTGACTCGAGTCCCCACCTCTGTGTTGTGACACAGAGGACAGTTTTTTAACCACTGCCCACTAGACTGGACTAGCACTCACATTAGCCTTGCTACCACTAACACTGAGCAGAATGAAAAGGAAGGTTTAAAATAAAATATCCAAATGTCAGCATCAGAGATCTACAGCAAAGAGCCACATCTTAAGGGCCACATCTTAAGGGTTGGACTGAAGTCAAACTGTCAACGCGTGGTCATGTGGTTTTCGGATATTCATTTTCGCACAGCAGTAAGGTCATGGTGTGATTTACTGCAGCATAGTAAGCACAGACATCATGGTGTGTTTTCAGTCTGCCACCAGTTGACTTCCACACAACTTTCGTTTATTGGATATTTTTCTCTTTCTAAATCTTAAATGCACATCAGAATATTTGCCTAAGCTTTAATGGCTGTCTGTAATCAGCAGGAAAATTACAAGAGGAGCTTTTAGTGAGCTGCTCACATGTTCCCAAATGGAACAGTACAGTTCAGCTTTGTTCTCTGATCCACTTTGACTGTCACATGATTACCCTTGAAGCCAAATGTTGCTAGGCAGTAAACGCTAACAGGGACACATCACTTGATGAGGACACACTCATCACTTGACAGAATCCCACTTTGCTTCTTTCCTACTACCATGCAATACATACACTAACAGAGCATACTATATCATCAGTATCAGATGTGATTGTGTACTGATTGTTTAAGAATGCACCCATCTTCACATGAAGCCAACGCCTGGGATCAGATCAGAACTTCTTTAGTTGATGAATCTTCTGCATAAATTTGCTTTAAGGGCTTGAAAGCTGTGTTTCCATTGACCATATAATTGCACAATTTATTTATTTATTGTATATTTATTTATTTATTCCAAACATGATAGTAGTAGAAAATAATATACATGAAGCAATACAATAGACAATTTTTTTTTTTGGACTACAATAATCTTAACATGCTCGAAAAGGAGTAGTAAGAAGTAAGAAACTTATGAACTCCTACAGCATAAACTCATACCATGGTTTCAGATGGACCGTCATTATGAAGTCAAAAAAAAATTTGATAGTTAGAAAATAAATTTGCTTAATGGACACACACCAGTTTCAAAAAACTAATTTATTGGTAAGTTTTGGCGATAGGATGAGGTGAATTCCTAGTCATATCAGAATTGGTTTATTTTGCAAAGTTGCAATGGAAACACTTTTTTCACATCGCGAGTCACATGCTCACCAGCCAGATGTTACAACTGATGGGCCAGCATGATTTTTAATGACTCATTGCATGAACAAACTTAGAACTTATAATTGTGTTTCTTATTTAATGGAAACACTGCAATATTGAAATTGTGTTTTTTCCACATTAGCATGATATTAAAGTTTTCTGCACATTTGTTATGGAATCACAGCCTATGTCACCACAAATGCAGAGACCAGATGACAGGTTGTGTTGTCCAACATGTTCGCTGGCTCTATGAAAGACCCCTTAAGCAACAACAGCAACTCATGGATCAACATTCTCTTTGTCATACATTATGCAGCTCATGTAAGCAGACTGCAGCACTGCATGAATTATTGGTTATAATAATTGGGAGTGCTGAGCTCCAAGTCTCCAGGTCATGCTCATGACTGTGCACAGTGGAACAGGAACACCTAAACATGCAGTGTATCTGACATCCCCTCAGAGATTAACCCTGCATGTTTTTCCATCATCCACAGAACTTGATGTAATATGATAAGTGCAGCAGGTACAGAGTGACTCGGTTAATTCTTCCATCAGCCTGAATTCTTTAATGAAAACACCATCTGCTGTTCTTATTCTGTGGTACCAGTTGCCATGATGATAGACCTGTGTCATGTTTCATCTGCTCTGATGTAGTCTCAGAAATAAAGTATCAGAGCACCAGGTGTAGCGGTTAGAGATGAAGACTGAGTCACAGATATGATAAACTCTGTTCAGAGTTGAGTCCTGCGCCTACAGTCTGTTTTATGTGAAGTTATGATGCGTTTTACTGACCTTTACACTTCGATGTTCTACTGATACCGCTCAAGAATCACACTGCATGTTTTTTTCACTCTGACAGTACTCGTTTTTTATATCAATAATCAATTTCAGTCAAACAAATAGCAGAAGAGTTTATCCAAACATAGATGTGAGACGCAACACTTTTGTTGTCCAACTCGTTTTTGGAGTGTGATTGATCTCGCACTTAAAATCCTACAGTGGAATAAAACTCCAGCCCCATCCTAGCAATAGCAACAATATAACCTCTTGAAGGAATAAAAGATAGTATTTGGAGTAAATCATGTGGTAGAAATATTCCATTATTAGTAGTGGTAGTACTAACAAGGGGTGGGAATCTTTCACTATCTTATGTTTTGATTACAACTTTTGGGGCCATGATTCCAAATCGATTTTTGATTCAAAACGATCTGTAGTTCAATCTGCTGTTGTGCAAAGGATCCACATGATATACTCCAGTCTTCTTCACAAGGCAGAATGACAAATTGAGATATTAAGGTGTCTTTTTTGTATTTATTAAATTTTAAATATTCATCCATGCTTCGATGGAATTGGTGTAAGTTGCAGTACTTCAGTGCCATATTGGGGTTTTGGTTAAGAACTTGAGTGCTTTCTTTCTTGGTAAAGTTGTAGCTCAGCTGTCAGTGAAGAACTAAGGAACTCCTGTTCTTCGACTAGTTGACATGTTGGTCACGGGACGTTCATATTCACAGACCACCTGGCGGTCACCCCTCCTGGTTCAGCATAAGCCATGCCCCTATATCATATGGGCACATTTTTCTTCTTGCCAGAGTTCCCACTCCTTCCCTGCATTCTCCATTTTACTCTTATGAAACGGTCAAAGAGAAAGTGCCACTTATTGAAGTACGTATCCTGAATGAGGATTATCTCCCCCACCTTATATGCATGGTGAATTTGGTTCTTTTTCAGACAGTGTGAACACTCCATGATGTAAAATTACACATATTTGAAGAAACATTTACAATACTGTCATCTGTGATATGTATTGCCCGCCTCTATGAGGAAAATGCAACATCAGCTGTACCGGGTCAGTTTTCTGTTTCCTGGTTTATGTCAGCTGAGCTGACACACAGACAGCGTCCTCCATTATCTGTTTTAATCTTCAGTTCCAGAACTGAGCAAGAGTTCTGAAACTGAAGAAGCAGCCAGTCGGGGGGTGAGGGACTGGGCTCTTCCAAGCTGTTGTTGGGTCATCTGTTGAGAAGCTGCTCAAATGCTCCTCACCGTAGCTTCTCTTACCTCCACTCAGTGTTTTTTAGTTTTATTTTGAAAAGATCAACCATTGTATTTGTTATAGTCATAAAGGAATATTAAACTACAATTGTCTCCAACCAAGTCAGGTTATGGGTTTGGTCAGGATGTGCCCATGAAGTCGGGTGTCTGTGCCAAACTAGTTTGTTCTGTGTGCTGCAGGACTACTCAGTACGTACTGTTCTCATTCTTCTCGTCATACAGGATGTGGGAACAGTTGTGGTTGGGAAATGATGTCCCCGTGTAGAGAAGAAAGTGCTCACTCACAGTCTGCTGCTCTGTCTTCAGCCAGCAGCATTAAAGGTGCCCACAAGTCAGTGCAACCGCTGCTGGGAATCCCAGAGACCTAGAGAACATGTCAAAGCTCTAAAAGCTCAGACAGAAACAGGAGCAGTTCCTGCCTGCCGATCAAGGGTTTCTGCTTCCACTCAAACTTGATGGTTGCAAATAAAATCTGTGGGATCTGAAATCTGATGACTTTGGTGACCTCTTGAGTCGACGGTGTGGTAGTGTTTCATTGTATCAGCAGCGAAGAGCAGGGGTTGCTCAGCATCTCTTTAAATGTGTGGATTCCACAGTCCAGGATTGTGTGGTTTTTCCTGCTCTGTGCTGAATTTGACCGGGAGCGATGCATTTCCTCAGAAAGCAGGGCGAGCTCAGGGTGGAAGTGGAGGGGCTCCATCTGTTTACACATTATCAGTTTCATATTAAACTGTCAGGACATAGTTACAGTTTTAACAAGTATGAAAAAAAACATAGATTTGTAAAATCTATGTTTACATTCTGCAGCTTTAAGAAGGAAATACTTTCCTTCAGTCGGAACACATAGCTGACTGACGACTTACAGCAATCTGTGGAAAAGGATGTTACTTCATGTTCTTTATGTTTGAGGGAAAATCCTCTTTTTTGCATCCTATTCATGCAAACAGCAGGAATGATTCTCCAGGAACTCCCTCCAGATAAACGGAAATATACTTCCTATTGAATCCCAAATATGAACCTTGGTGAACCTAAGGGTCCAAGTTTTGGGTAGAGCTTTTATCCGGATTTGCCTGCAGATGGAGTTCACTGGAGTCAGGATGGGTTACTACAGCTTATAGCAGTACAGCTCTAACCCTCAGGGTTTTCCCATCAAGCAATTATCACTGTGATCTAATATTAACAACCATGTCCCAATCTGGAATTATTGTTATTAGTTGGTAGTTTTAGAGATGTTCACCATTTGCTGAGAATTTCATATCAATCAATCCTGTAATTCCTGTGAAAGCAAAGAAGATTTAAACCATTAAATGATAAATCAGCGAGTTTCATAGTTTAGTCCATGTTCTGCTTAGAAATGTGAAAGTCAGATGAAACAGACTTTCAAGAAGAAGAGTGCAAAGCTCTGAATGATTTTAGAAACACAGCACCCTGCTGCTTTCGCTGCTCTACGCTTGTAGTGGAGGACCATTATTGTCACTTCTGTTTATTTGGATGTCTTTTTTCAGGACAACACACAGGAACAACCAGTACAGGAGGAACAGCAGAAATCCAGCAGTGAGGGAAAGAAAACATGTCATTCACAAGTTATCAGAAAGTTTCTCCCAGGGAGTCTGAGAACCATCGGTTCTGGTTCAGCATTGGGATGTTCACCAACACCTTTGAAACCTGGAAAATAGAGCAGCACTCCATTTTTATCTAAATTCTCCCTAAGTATCTTTAAAAACTTCTGCTCTTTCTGAAACTCTGCCTTCAGGTATCATCACAGCTAGGCTTCTGTATTAACCTTTTACAAACATTTTTACAATTGTTACATAAAATACCAGTGAAATATCTAATTTTATTTGTGGCTGTTTATTTTCAATGCAATATCAGTACTGACCTGATAAAATATCAGCATGAACTATACTTACTTTTATACATACAAACAATGCTGGATTGAAATGCAGGAGCAGAATGCTGGAATGGAGTGCTTCTATCTGCCTGCTTATGTCAGAGATTTTAGAGGCAGGGTGATGTAATCCAATACTAATTTTTTGATATCAGACCAATTTCCAATATCAATATCAGACCATACATAATAGATCATTTTTAAAGATAGAAGACCCATTCACAGCTTGGTGGATGCATTGTATCATGTTTCCACTGTGAGATCCACATGTGTCTTCAGTCTCTGTATGGATGTTACAGCCTGTTTTCATGTTTTTCATGTTGATTTCTCTCTGACGTTGTGGGCTCCTGTCTTTCTGTGTCCTGTATCTGATGTATGGATGCAGCAGCTTCCGGACCTTCCCCAGCTGTTGTATGGATGTTAAATGCACTCTGGGGTAAAGCCAGTAAACCCCAGCACTCTTTCCCATCAAGCTTTTCCAGCCAGCTGTCTTTCTTTTGCAGCAAAACTCTGAAAACATATTCCTTTTTTTTTTTTTTCATTTTTGAGAGTAAATATTTAAGCAGGAATTAGGTTTAGCAGCAGAAAGAAACCTTAGAAATCACTTTAATAATTATCCATTTGTGTAGACGTTTCACCACCTTCACAGGTACAACTACCGCTTTGTTCTTTTACTCTTCTGAAGTATAAAAACATGTTTTAACAGAGGATCATAGCCTGTATAAAATGTCAGCATTTCCAGCAGACAGTAGACATCTGTACTATCATACTATGATAGACCATAGTATGACCTTTAGAAATCACTTCAACAAGTAGCTTTGTCCTTTAGGACCATCCAGGAACATATGGAGTGTGACGATCAGTCATATTTAACCTGCCTCAGTGAAGTCAGAACGTCTGCATGCATACAGAGTAGCTTTTTCAGTGCCAACAATTACTCAGTTTCAGTGAAACAAATGCTTCTCCGCTTCCCGCTCAGTAAAGTGGCTTAATGTGCCGCCACTTTAAATGTAAATCCTACAGTGACTATAAAAAGTATTCAACCTTTCCATTGCTTTTACAAATAATCATAATCAATAAAATTTGGCTTTTTAACACAAAACAAATTGCAAAAAAAAAAAAAAACTTTAATACCAAAGAGAAAACTGATTTCTATAAAACAGTGGCAATTAATGGAACTGGATGCTGCGCTTTTCCTCCATTTTTCCTGCTAAACTCTTCCAGCTCTGTCAGGTCAGCTGTGAACAGGTCTGGGCTTTGACTGGGCCACTCCAGAATCTCCCCTTTGTTGTCTTCAGACCATCTCTGTGTATCTGTAGCTGAAAGCTTTGGGTCATGATCTTGCTTCATGATAAATATTCTCTGATGCCAAATTTCTCTGGCAGATGGAAACTAAGGCTGTGTTCACCCTACAGCCTTAAGTGATCCAATTCAGATTTTTTTGGTCTTAATGCGACCTTTATCTGATGTTTTCATGACATTAATATATAATGTTATTCCCTCATCAAAGACCTGCCTGGAGTGTTGCCTTGATTCTTTCATGCTTTCATTCATCCTTTAATATCCCATGGCAACCATTGCAATATGCAAAACGCCTGGAGTGCTGCCTCCTCATAAGCCACAGTTTCCAAGCTTCTGCCTTAGAGAGCAGACCTCCTGCGCCACTCCCCCACTTCACTCCTTCAGACTAGCCAGCAGCAATTAGCAAGCACCTGGTGGAACTGCACATTTCTGAGCTCATTACAGGAACTGCTTCTCAGTGCACTGCTGGTAAAAACATTGTTAAAGAGTTAATAGAGGAGCCATGTTATAATGACTTCCTGAAGGCGGAGTTTCAGGTCCTCTATCTCTTCTTAAAGTGACAAAGGACCAAATTCAAAGCGTTTAATAAGGAAGTAAAATTTCTGAGTCATATTTGATATCATAACTGTTCCAGAGTCATAACTGACATTGTTACTTGATTGTGTTATAACATGGCAGTATGTGCCTGTAAAACACATAATTCTGCACCTTTAACAAAACATACAATAAGGTGTACTCAACCCTAATACTTAAGAGTATTAAATTTGTAACTTTCACTTTTCAAAAAGTCCTCTGATTTGAAGGTGAACAGTCATGTAGTGATGCCTTCAAGCCCCATATCAAACTCAACAACTCTGATACGTCTGCTGCTGGATCTCAGTGAGAGGAACCCAGCCCCAGCTTCCGTCACATGGACTCTTGTTTTGGCTTCGGCTAGATGAAAGGGGTGTGTATGTGTGTGTGTGTCCCAGAAAGAGCGTGGACCTGACGGGACAGCCAGTCAAGGACATTCAGCTTCCTGGTTTCTCATTTTACCCAGGTTCAGTTACAGGCAGATGCACACAGTGGCTGTGGAGAGGCATGCTGCAGTCTGGCACACTGAGACGCTGCTGAGGCTCGGCTTCCCACTGCCGCTCATTTATCAGATGCATTATGAAGAACATAGACAGAAAAAATATTGCACTCTTGGCCACTAGCTTGAAAGGATGAGATTGAACATGACTACAGTTACTAAATTCATTACTTTAGTTCTGTTATTTAGGGCTTTATTGAGCCATTTGTAGGGGGACCTGCTCATCATTCTGCTGTGTTGATAACCATATTGATTGGAAACAAAAACAAAGAACATGCTGGATAGTAAAGTTAACCCTGCAGAGGGATGATAGGTATGAGCATTTCTATTATTGCAGCAGCAACTGTAAAGTAGTATTTGGCAAGTAAGATGTTAAAATAAGATATACTAACCTGTATGTGAGAAACTACATTCAGTTTAATCTTTTGCTTTAGTGCAGTGGTGCCCAAAGTCAGTCCTGGAGGGCCAGCGCCCTGCATGTTTTAGTCTTTCCCTGGTTTAACACACATGCATCAAATGATGGCTCATTAGAAGGCCTAAGAAGAACATTAACTTGCTGAAAAAGTTGTTACTACCAGCAGGGAGAGAACTAAAACATGCAGGATGCTTTCCCTCGAGGACCAACTTTGGGCACCACTGCTTTAGTGTGTCAAAAATTTGACAAAGAAGCCTTTTCCCATGTCACAGGTTCTTTGGGTGAGCCCACCACAACAATAAATGAGTAAATGAGGATTGTTTCCAGTCAATGGGGATTCAACACAGCATGTTTTATGACCCAACGACCAGCATGTCCACCTCTAAATGGCCCAAAGAAGGCCAAAATAACAATGACCAGTTTAATATAGATGAAATAAGAGAACTATGTAAAGCAGAGAGGACTGACATCCCTCCAGTCATTGCCAGTTGCTTTATGAACAAAGTCCAGCTCCTGCTACTGATCACTGGCTCTGGTTTTGGCTTCAAGTAGATGAAAGGCGGGGAGTGTACTTTATAGATCTTTGAGAGTATGTACTTGCATTATTATGCCATCACCATGATGTTACTTGAAAATGGTATCAAAACAACAATAATGTTGTTTATCGCAATAACTACTGAGACAATTTATCGCCTAACAAAACTTATTGTGACAGTCCTTCCTGCAGGTAATGTTCTTTGGTTTATGACTCTATTTGAAAAAGTAAGGTAAAACCTGACAGCTGCCTGTTACATGATCAAGCAGTAGAAAGGATTCCATCCTGTCCAGTTATTAAGAATAAACGAAGATGGCGTCAGGCTTTTCAAGTTAAAAACTGGAGCTTCAAGCAACAAACCTTTTTCTCAAACCAAGTAATTAAACATGAGTCACAGCATCATATGGTAACAATAAACCAAAGAAAGAAGCTACAGGAAAACACAAAACTAGCCACTAGTTTATGATGCATTTCTATCAATAGTATATAGTTTACTAAAACAATAAATCAGATGAAATCTCTCCTGTCCAGTATATTCTCTAAATCATTCACCTCTTTGCTTTGAGAGAGAAGCCTTTATCTAAGCCACAGGTTATTTGGGTGAAGGGTTCAGAACCCTTTCATTCTGCAGGATGTCTGGGTTGTGCTAAATGGGTTTGTTTGGATGGGAGAATTGGAAACTGGGTTATTTTAAGATATTCCCTTCAGACTGTTGGGGATGGACTGATATCGGTGCTTTTAAAACACCTCTGCTGCTTAATAAAAGGGAGGATAAAACAATATCTGATACAGATTTATCTACGTAATGTTTGGTTATTGTCTTTCCATAGGGCGCTGAATTTGTACAAATCTGATGTATTTTCCATATCCACTGTTAATACATATTCTAATATTTATAAAGGTTGGGTTCTTTCATGCTTTCCCTTTATCCTTTTCTAAGCATCTACACTTCTATATGGATGCTTGGTTGCTATGCCAAAATCTAAATCAAATTGGGCGGTTTAAATTGAACCATAAAAAAAGATTTAAGAGTTAATCTTAGGGTGGACCATCATTTTGATTGCAGACACTCTTTCCATCAGTGAGAGAGGGAGAATTTTTATGGTCGTAATGGGATTTCATTTAGTTGTGTTCAGCCTGTTAGAAATATTGATGCCCATGAACCTGATGCTCCCAAATCTGTAATGTGATAGTTGAATGGAATATTACAGAAGATATGAAGAACTGTTCATATGTGCCAACTGCTGGGGGACGGAGGGGATTTGCATTTTGAGCAAGAGCAATATATAATCAATATTTAAACATTTTCTGGGATAATGTTTCAAATCCAAAAACGTTTTACTTCGACGAATTGCAGACACTGAGTTAAAAGTGTCTGGTCAGTAGAGTCTGGGTTATCAGTGGCTGCAGGCTTCTGTGATTTTTCGGTAATAACTCTGGAAACACGTCAAATTAGCTCTGAGCGCTGTCTGAAGTTTCCCTGTACAGGTGGTTGTGGCTGAAAAACAAAACACATCTGGATTAGCGGTGGGCGATACGGACTTAAAATCTTATCACGATATCTCCTGGTGCTACTGTAGTAACTAAAAAAAGATCATAAAAACCATTTATTACTTATTTTTTAGGTAACTGTATGGCTGTGAATGCTAACACAGCATTCATGGCACCACAAACACAAACGCTGCCCTTGAAAAACATTTCCTTTTGAAACAGGCATCTTCAGGACACCACCAGTGTGATTTATAGCCTATCACAGTAACTGCATTTAGTCATATCTTCAAATGTACTCATTTTTAGTGATGTTCTTGTGGTACAAACAGTGGAGGAAAAGTTCATAAACAAAATTTTCAATAACGCTGCGAGTTAGGGTTTCCTTTAAGCATCATAAGTTAGAATGTATCGAGACAACAATAAATCAGAATTCTTATTCTAATGAATATTTTTCAAGATAAATGATTATTGATAAACCCTTAAACTGAATAATTTCATCCAATATTGTGTTAGGTTTTATTGATTTATTTTACTTGAGCTGGATAGCTGTTGAGTAGCACTCAGTGACCAAGTCAAAGACCAGTAGAAAATAAATTTGGCTGTTTCTTACAGCACAGATGTTGCCTTTAATTTATGTGATTTAAGATTTTTGTCAGCTGCTTTCCTAAAGGCTATGCATTTTATCAAAGAGGAACAATTACAAACTTTTCTCAAGAAAAACTGGCAAGACATTCTTTAAACGTGTTCATTCTGAGAATCCTCAAGTTTTTCCATTCCAATAGATGTTACTGTGATATGGACCACCTACCATACCTCAAACACTGTCATGGTAGAACTAACTGACTGCTTTCATCAGAATCCAGAGGTGTGAAGTACATGTGTCTTGAGCCTTTATTCATCAGTGCAGTGAAGGGAAACATGCTGTATTCAAACAGAGATGAGTTAGTTGCAAGAGTAGAAATGTGACTTCTGGTATACTGTATGTCTGTACACATTAGAACATTTCCAGATATTAACTTAAATTAAAAAAAAAAAAGCCTAATTCTAACTTACAGTACTGCAGTACTGTAGTAGTTTATGTGGGAAATAAATGACAACAAAAAACAGAAGAGCTGAAGCTCTGTAATCCCTGTTAGCATGTGCTTGGGTTGTGGAAAGACATATTTTAGGATCAACCACTAGATGTCGCTATGCACTGGCAAAACCATGCAGAAAAAGTCCCAAGGCCTGTAAAAGGTTGATTCTTTCTTAAGAATCTACTACAAATTACACCTGAAATACATATTATGCCATTCACTAAGTTAAATAATGAGATTGCACTTTAGATGCATTTTTTTCCCACTTAGAATCCAGTGTTGTACATAAAATGGCAGACATGGAAAAAATGTTGTGGTGACATGGAAGTCAAAGAGGGTGAGTGGAGGACAGACTGACTCCTGGTTGTTTTCTGGTTGCTAGGTTCCCAGATGTCTGAGGAGGCTCTGAGGATGTCATCCTGGCCTTGAAGCCCACCAGTATGTCAGGTAAGATCCTGTAGCCCTCCCAGCAGCGCCCAGCCACGACCACACACAAAGAATTTAAAACATCATAAAAACCTTGAAATCCATCCTAAACTGAAAACTAAGGATTCCATCCTTTAAAGACACATTTTATTTTCACATGAAACCTCAGGATTTGCTTTTAGAAGCTTTGCAGCAGTAGATCCATCCGGGTTTTCCAGGACCTCAGGTCCTGCATGTTTCAGGTGTGTCCCTGCTTGAGCTCACCTGACTCAAATGACTGCATTCACTCATCGCCATGCCAACAAGTGCTGCAGAAAAATGACAGTGAGCTATTCATGTAAGTGGGGAACACTGAAAACAT
This sequence comes from Brachyrhaphis roseni, assembly GCA_903066815.1. Taxonomy (NCBI): domain Eukaryota; kingdom Metazoa; phylum Chordata; class Actinopteri; order Cyprinodontiformes; family Poeciliidae; genus Brachyrhaphis; species Brachyrhaphis roseni. Next base: position 36,103 of record CAEFZY010051055.1, read on the forward strand.
GCAGGACAGAGTCCTGGTTACTGTGGTGATAGCATCCAGCCCTACAAGCAGTTCTGCTCCCATGTATCAGATTTACAACTGGATGAAGTTTAAATATTCAGACCCGTTAATATCCACCTGACAGCAGCTGATTTCATGTCTGTCCAGGAAGTTGACTCCCTGAAGGCTGAGGCCTCACTGCCTTCAGCACGCCGCAGCACAGCTCATCTTCTGCTGCTGTGACCCGCTGCAAAAGTTTCCAATTTGACCTTTAAATCTTCTAAGGATGAGTTGAATGATCTGTTTCCGTTCACAGTGACTGAATTAGTCATTTTGGAGTTTTAAGCCCTGAATTGAGTCCTAAAAATCAGTCGGTCTGCTCCGGACTCAGGTCTGCTGTCAGAACTCGCTTTTTCTAACGCATCATGAGATCAAGTTCAGTTTAAACTCAACTTTATCTACGTTTCTGGTGTCTTTACTTTAATGCAATCACTATTTAATGCATAATACTACCTATATTATTATGCACATCATAGTTAATCGTTAATTATCATTTATAGTAGTAGTAACACCTGCAGTAAACCTCTAAAACGAAGTTTCCAGAATTATTTTTAAACTTTCCAATTAGTCTGAACTTGAACAGCTACAAGCTTGAAAAACCTACTGAACATAAAAGTTTTGACATCTTTCCTGATTCCCCAGAGGAAATACCAGAAACTCCTGCAGCGGAATGCCCTTACAGACCCAGAAAGCAGCCTGCCGGCGCTGCAGCTCGCTGTGTGCGGGACATATGGGCTGCAGCAGCGCGCTAACAGCTTGTCCATTTAAATTCAACAGGCAAGTACAGTATGTGCCGCTAGGTGCATTTAGTCAGTAGAGATAATGTACGAGGTAAATTGGTCGTCACGTGTGGATTTAGCCGTCCCACTAAACACTTCTGATCCGGCACATATGTTATCGAACCAAACAGACACAAGCTCACGTGTATCGCACGAGGAAATGAACCCAATCCCCTCGCTTGCTGTTACACACTGAAAGCAACACCAACTCATCCACTGAGCTAATGTCTGGGATGCTGCTGGGCTAGCAGGCTGCTGCAGCTCCTGTCTGACAGGCCTGCATCCTCTCTGCTTCTGATTGCATATGAAAGCAGAGCAGCTGCTCTGCCTGTCTCTAACCTGTTTTACTGAGCTCTGGCCTGCTTTGGTAAACTGCCTCTCCCCATCTGTTTTTAGAGCCTGCAGAGAAATGCTCCCCCCGCTGGAAGGATGAGTCTGTTCAAAACGGTAACATTTCACCTCCCTCTTCTTCCTGTCTGTCTGAGTGAGCTCCGGAGCATTTCTGCTAAAAAATTTTTTAAAAAGTCAACATGAAACCGAAGAAATGCTTTCGTTTTCAATCTCTTTACTTTCCTGTAAATCTTGATTTTGCTCTAGAAGTGGTCTTCCTCACTCGTTCTAGAGAGATCTCGAAAAAGGTGCTTAGCTTAAGGGTGAGCTCATTACACAACACATAGTTCCATTCATTCAGCAATCATATCTGCAGGCTCAGTTTATATAAACTTTGCATGTCGCAGTAACAGGATTTAAGACACATTAAGGCTGGTTATTATTATGTAGCTCTCCATTCCCCAACACTTGTGTGGGTTCAGGCGCTCTGGGTGGAGGCGGCCCAACCTCCGTCACCTGAGCTGCCTCCTCTTTGCTATTCCAGGAGGACACTAAGGCGTTCCCAAGCCAATCGAGAGGCATTATCCTCCTGGCGTGTGCTGGGTGTCCCCGCAGCTTCCTCCAGCTCCAACCTGTCTCAAACACTTGGCCTGGATGATGTCCAGGAGACGAAATGCTCAGATGTCCCAGTCACCTTGACACTATCCCTTTTAGTGTGAAAGGGTAATGTGCACCCTGAGCCCCCTGAAAGAGTGAGCTCCTTACCACATCCCCAGGGTAAACACAGACTGTCTTAAAAGCAAGCTGATTTGAGCCGCTTGGATCCATGACCTTGTTCTTTCAACTACCATCAGACTGGGGGAAAAAAATCCAGGCTGAAAAACAAGCCCAGACACACCAGTTGGCCTCGGTTGCTAAAATCTGATTAAATCATTTTATCACATACTTAAATCAGTTTTTACTGTTTAAGTATGTCCAGAAACATCTAACATCTCCCATGTGTGCTGATTGTTTCTGAAACTTTCCATTTTCCAAATTAAACCCAACATTTTATGATGCCTCAAGCATCTGTCTCTAAAATATTTTTGCATCGTCGCATCATGACTATGCCTCTGCCGTGTCTAACAGTAAAATCTGAGTCTAGGTTTAATGTGCTGCTTTATGCCACCACTGCAGACGACCCAGGTTCTTTCTGAATCGCTGTGTTCTCCGAACTTTTTCATGCTTTCAGATCCATTCAGATCATGGATTTTCACTATGAGGTCATTTTGCATAAAACTGTTTGTCTTATTATCATATCCTCAGATGTATATGTTTTTCTGAAGAACTCAAATTGTGCAGGTGAACCTGGACAGAACTGGGATTCATTCCAATCATTTCCTAACAGAATTCCTGGTTGTTGTCCATCTCGTCCAGAGTTGAGTTGTGGCTGAGCCTCCTGTAGGCTTCCTCTCTCTGCAGCTCCTGCTTTCACTCCTAACCATTTCAAGCAGCAGGAGGTTTCTCAGAATAATTTTTGCTTTAATTACTAGTCATTAGATGAAAATAACAGCTAATATAAAGCCAGACTATTTAACTCTGTGCAGTGCTTATAAATGTTTTACCCTTTTATTCCTTTTACAAATCAATCATGCTCAACAAAATGTGGCTTTTTGGACAAAAGAAATTGGAAAACAAACTATTGATGCCTAGGTAAAAACTGATTTCACAATAATGACAAATGAATACAAATATTTTGACATAAATAAGTGTTTTCCACCCCTTTAAAGTGACTGCTCTAGTTCAGCTGTTTGCTGAACTAGACCAGCTGACATTAAATATATTTAGTAATTGACAGTGAGTGGAATAGAACCCAGCTGACTGCAGCGACTGCTGTATAACGACAGCTGGTTCTGGAAGGTCCATTCCTGGTTACCACGACAGCATGAACACTAAAGAACACTCCAAGCAAATTAGAGAACAGTTTAGTGAAACGTATAAGTCAGGCGATGAAGACGAAAAAAAATCATGAACATCCCCCAGAGTTCTTCAAGACACGAAAGAACAGGTCATCCTCACAATCTAGTCTACGTGAAGGAGACTAGTGAGAGAGGACACCAGGTTACCATGACTACGCTGAAGGAGCTCCAAGCTGTAGCAGCTAAGATGGAGAGACTCTGCAGACAACCGTTGGTTCTTCACCAGTCAGTTTTATAGGAGAGAGGCGATGAGGAGAACTCACATCGAGGCTGGACTAGAGTTTGTTTGCCTAAAGGCTCAATGGTCAGGAGGAAGAAACTTCTTCCTCCTGACCATAATGAGATTTTTTTATTAAGATGCTGTTTTTAGAGGACAAAAACGCTGCACATCACCACAAACACAACAACCCTGCTGTAAAATATGATGGTGGCAGCATCATGCTGTGGTGGTGCTTCTGAGCAGAAGGTCCTGAAAAGTTTTGAAAGGTCAAAGGTCAAATGAATGCTGAGAAATCAAACAGTTAGTTTCCATCTTCCGGAGAGCTTCAGCTTCAGAGAACATTTATCATCCAGCAGGACGACGAACTGAAGCTTCCAGCTAAAGATACACAGAGACGGTCTGAAAACAACAAGTGGGAGGTTCTGGAATGGCCTAGTCAAAGTCCAGACCTGTTCACAGTTCTGTCACCTGACAGAACTGGAGGAGTTCAGCAGGAAGAATGGAGGAAAAGTGCAGCATCCAGATGAGCAGAGTGACTGAGAATGATCCACACAGACTCCCTGCTGGGACGGAGGCAGAGGGGCAAATACTAAATACTGACTGGAAGGAGGGAATATTTATGCTAATTTACACTTATTAAATGGTCAATATTTTTAATTCATTATCATTCAGTTTTGACTTTGAAAACTGTTTTGCTGTTTAATGTTTCTTCTGTAATTTTTAATTAAAAAAAGTCACTTTTTGTTGCTCATGACTGAATTGTAAGAGGCTAAAACATCCAAGGGTGTGAATACTTTTATAGGTACTGTAATTAACTTTATCAGTGAAGTCCAAAGAAAGAAAAGGTGATGCAGTGGTTTACAGCAGGAAGAAGGGTAAAAAGAAAGGAAATCACGTATGAAATAATCCCAAAGAGACGTTTTCTTATTTAATGTAGATTAAACTGACATCAAATATATTTAGTTAACTTAAATAATTGGGTAGTTGGAGAAAGAAAGAGAAACTAATGTAGTGTTCTGACTTGTTAGCCCAGTCTGTAGTTTATTTTTAATTTAATAGATAATGATTTGTATATAGTCAGCATGCTACCATAGTCTCTTCCTACACAGTACTGAAACTATGAAGTAAAAACTCTCCAAACACCAGAATGTGTTGGATCTGTTCAGTCAGACCCAGCAGGACAGCAGCTTCTGTGAAGGAGGGGAAATGGCCAAACTGGAAATAGCTTAACACCCAGCTCATCTGGTTTAAAACTGAGGATATGTACACTGCTGAAATCAAAATGACTAAACTCCCCAAATCAGAACCTTAAGGACAAACTTACAGATTAGACAAGATGTCTGGTTCCTTTCTTTGAATTTTATCTGAACTTCTATGTTTCTGGCTGTAGCTGGATTTTTTATTATCTGTTTTACTGGTATGTAATAAAAATATTTCCATCAGAAATATTGGATTAGTTAGTGGAGAGGAAGCCATTTTGATTTAAATTTAACCAGTTAAATATGCTGTTCTGACATTTAAAACAAATGTTCTCTCAAAGCACTTCACAATATAAACATGCAGTTTGTATGCAGAAATATATATAACCTTATATAATATATAATCAAACAATACATCAAGTTTAGTTTGTTATTGAAACTGGAGGAAAGGAAACCTGACAGGTTGCATCAAGTCACTGACTTTGCAGCAATCCCTCTTGCCGCCCCTGGTGGCCGTTAGAAAAAATGCATAAATAAGCCGCGTCATTGTATAAGCCGCAGGGCTGAAAGCATGTCACAAATGCCGCAGCTTATAGTCCGGAAATTACAGCAGAGGTGGGGACTCGAGTCACATGACTTGGACTCGAGTCAGACTCGAGTCGTTAAAATCACGACTTGAGACTTGAC
>CAEFZY010051057.1:0-13383 GCA_903066815.1 Brachyrhaphis roseni
TAAAAGAACAACATTTTACAGGTCACCCTTGTTTTCAGTTCTATAAAATAAACTTTTGTTCATAGTATCATATCAGGATTGCAAATTGCAAACATAATAAACCACAAGAAATTTTGATTCAAAAAACATGAAATACCTTCTCCTATCAAGAGTAAAATGAAAACAACTTTTTCATACACAGTAATAAAACCATTGTGTTTTTATTATGGATTTATAAAAACATAATAAACTGTGGATTTATTATGGATCATTCACATCATGTTTCTGATTGTTTTTCCACACAATGTAGGTTTAGATTTCTGCCTTGTTAAAGTCGTGACTTTTACCATATACAAGACTAGTACACAAAAGTACTCCAGGATCTGAATGTAATTCAGAAAGATATTCTGCTCTTGAGGACACTCAGAAAGGTTCTACGTATTTCACTGGTGTAGAGGCCATACACAAAAGGGTTAATAAGTGGAGGTAAAATAAACATTAGCATCCCCATTACCTTTTGTAAGTCAGGGGAAATATTTTTGAACCTATGCGATAAAACAGTGAAAGTTCCTGCAATCTCAAACATGACAAGAATAACCACCTGTGCAACACATGTGTTCACTGCTTTCGCCTTTGCATCAGATTGCTTCCTACTCAAACATGCAACCAGAATTTTAAAGTACGAATAGGCCTGAATAGACATACTTAGAACCTGTATGAAAACTGTGATAAATAGCCCAATTATGTTGTTGAGAATTATGTTCCCACACGTGAGCTTCAGGAGAGATGGGTTGTCACAAAATACGTTCAGTATTACAGATCTGCACCTGGACAGCCCTGACTGAAAAGAAAATAGTGACAGGATACAGATAAAGTCAGAACTCCAAACCAGGAAAATAATAAGAGCAACAATCCTCGGAGTCATGACAGAGCTGTAACTTAATGGCATACAGATGGCAATGTAGCGATCAAACGCCATGGCTGCAAGAACAAACAAAATTCCACCGGCGCACATGTGCAGAAGAAAAGCTTGTAGAACACAGAGCGGATAGGAAACTTCCTGAGTCTCTGTAACTATATTTGAAAGTATTTTTGGAAGCATGGCAGTTATTCCTATTAGATCATTCACTGGCAGACTAATCAAGATCAAATACATAGGCTTGTGAAGGTTTTTCTTCAGAATAATCAAAGATATCAGAGTCAGGTTGCATGACATTCCAAACAAGTAAATGGCTAGACCAAACAAAAATATTGGATATTTTCCTCCAGGTGGAATAAAAAATGTCTCCAGTGTTAGTGGAGAACTAATTCCAAATGAGCTGTTTTCCATTTTAATAAGATTGATCGAGATAGAAAACAATCATTTACATCCTTTACTGGAAATCAAGCCAGAATTTGGAGAAGTAACAGTTGACACACTTCATTTTTCACTAAGTTGGACTGGTGATGACTGCCGTGCATCGCTTGTTTTATTGTTTCTCACTTCCTTGTTTCCATCACTATTTACCTCAGGGATTATCAGTGGCTTTGCGGGATAATTGAAAGGCTTTAGATCAGCACTTCTCCAACTTTTTAGAACAAACAACTTTTCATGTTTCTCCAGTCTGGTAGGCTTTTTTTAAACAGCAGAAGCACAAATCTGCATCAGTACTACATGATCTATTATATGATGTAACTTATGCAGAGTCAAAATCTTTTATGGTTTTGACCTCAGAAGCTTAAATGTCCAAGTTTCCTGTGGAAAAATTAGCAGAACCAATCTTCTGAAGTCAGAGTTGCAAGTGGGAAACTTCAAAGTTAAACCTGACTGCCCTGTAGACAGAAAGCTGCTTGTAGACCAAACAAACAAAGGTGACAATTTTTGCTCCTTAATAGTGCATTGAGAATAATACACTATCAAAATTAATTTAAAAAACTTTCTAATGGATCCTTGCAGGTCACAGCATTCACTCCTTCTGGATCAGCATGTGTTGCTTGCGCTGTGTCATTTACTTTACAGCAGATTATTGCAGTGTCCAGAGTGAGGCCCTCTGAAGGATTATGAGTGGCCCTCAATTCTAGAAAGATGCAAATTTGACCTGCGAGGACAAGTTTTTGATTCAGATGGACACTTTTTTCCATCTTTTCACAGACAAATAAAATCTTCTTAAAACAACAACAACATTGTAGGTACAACAAAAAGCATTTCTCATTTATTTACCAGGCTTCTGCATCCATCTTAATTTTGTAGTTATTGGAAAAGCTATAAAAATTCAGCAACTTTAACACAGAAGCACACCTGAGTGCATCCGGCCCTACTGGTTAATACAGCAAACCTTGTTGCTGAAAAAGTTCTAGCTAACAACAAATTCATAACATTAGAAAATGTCTGTCTACTAATAAAACAGATGTTAAAGACTTTTTATATGCTTTTACATATGAAGTAAGTGATTTACAGATTTTCTCTTTTCTACAAAATCTGTTTGTTCATTTAAATAAAATGCTGTATGTTTAGTTTATTATTGCACAGATGAAGTAAAAGAAAGACACAAGAAATTTATTGAAAAAAAAAAAAAGTGGCATCCAAGTACTTTCAACTAGACAGTTTTGACCTTCAGGGCAAAATGTTTGGACACTTCTACGTTACAGAAATTACAGCGTTTTGAACCTGAGATCTTCCTGCTGTAAAGCAATGTTGGTGACTGCAACTCTAGTCAAAATATTTTGCATCAAATTTACAGACCAGCTCAGATATTACCTAAGCTGTATAAAACACAATTATTATTATTTTTTAATTGTGGTTTATGAAAAACATTTGACGTGAGCAAACTGTTAGACCTCTGTGACATGATGCTCTTCAACATGGAAAAATTGCATCAATCGGTTGTTTCATTTTGCTGTCAAAACACTCTTAATAATGAGGCCCTTTGAGATACGATTAAATTATTGTTATTAACTGTCTCACAAAATAATTAATCCCTGGACAAATGCTAACCACCTCGTACCTCCATCTAATGTGAATGTTATTTCCCACTAAGGGATGTTGTCCACCAACTCTCTTGGGAGGCGACATGTAAATCAGTTGTTAAGTTGGCAAATGTTGGCAACTTTGAAAACTTCCTACTGTGTCATTTACTAAATGAAATGAGCAACAGTGGTTACAAAATAAGCAAAAATGAATCACTAAAAAGACCATTTATATTGTTTTGTTCCAGAAGCATAAGTAATTGAAACAGAGCACTGAAGTGGTCATCGTAGTCCACAGGGAACAGAGACCTCAAAAGCACATTTGGGACATCGGGAAAAGCTAATCATTTTACCCCAGAGAAACTAACTTTATTAAACTGAGGTTGATTTCATAGTCTTGCTGATCTTTATTCATTTTGTTGTATCTTTCTTAGTTTACTGCATATGAATCATTTTACCACTTGTGTCATATTGAATTTCAGAGCATGTTTTTTGTTGTTGTTTGTAAGTTTTATTTCCAGACATTTTCTGAAAAAATATCTGGAGTTCTCAGAAGGCCATAACAATGGCCAGAGTGTGTGTATATGTTTAAGTGGCCTATTTTTGGAAAGCAAAAATCTCTGCTTAGACCTGCAAGTAATCTTGAGAATGGGTGAACTGTGAAGAATACACCAAACCCGTCCCTCAAACCTGGGGACGGTTTTGTGGGCTGCATTTGGAAGAGCTTTGATTTTGGACAGCTTTGCCGCATCACTGAGGAGGCCTTCAAATGTCCCCTTCGAAGGATGCAGCCTTGAATTTGGACACTTACATATTCACAGTGATATCAATGCATCATTTAATGGGTTATTGGTTTTGGTTTATTCTCATTTGTTCTTTTGTCTTTTTTTCTGTTTGTTTCATTTTAACTTAGAAGTCCAGCTTAATGTTTCTAGCTAATTAAAGTATATTTTCTGAAAGTTGAGGTATTTTGTCAATAAACTCATATTCTGAGGAGAAGCTGTTTGTGTTTATGGCATATGTATAAGTAGTGACTGATGTTTCAGAATCCCAGTGTTTTAATAAGATAGTGTTATGTAGTGTGTTTTATAAAACCACACCTCGCCAGGAAGGTAAGAAGGTATTCTTAAAGATGGCAAGTGTTGATTTGTTTTGTTGTTTTGCTGCTTTGTTATTCTATCCTGATAATAGGAGAAAACTTACGTTATAGAGAATCCCACATCTGTACATGTGGGAAAATCCTTCTCACTTAACGGCAGGACATTATCCAGCACTAACCCATAAAAGGAAATAAAATATTAACATCTAATTAACTTGGGAATCACTCCCACCCCAGCAAAGTATTTATGATTGCAGACATTCCTCAGCCTGGCATCAGCAGTTTTGGAGTTTTGTAGAGTACCTGTATTACACATGTATGTCAAGACAAGAGGTAAGCATGTTGCTTCTGATTAATATTTTTACTTGAAATCAATTTAATCTGTATGTTTTTTTTCTCCTAATTTACTTTAGTAATGTAATTGATAAGGCATTACAAATAGCATTGCTGCTCAGATGATAGTTGGAAAATACATGCAGTGATATGAAAGTGTTTTTACTGAGTCAACAAATAAAGTAACATTTTATAAATATCTTTTAGTACACACAATTACATGTTTCACTTTGGTCAGTGTGCAACAGTTTTATATAAATTAACTTGTTGCAATGTATTTTTTTTTTTTTTTTTTTTTAGATTTTTCACCATATGAATAAAAATGGAGAAAAATTCTTCAATGCCATCTGATATCCTGGAGCTCCAAGGATTTGCAATATCTCCAGAGTACATATACCCTCTGTTTTTTTTACTTTTGTTTGTATACTCCACTCTGCTCTTTTCTAATATTGGCGTTCTCACACTTATCATAAAGGAAAAGAGTTTGCACCAGCCCATGTACTTCCTCTTCTGTAACCTGTCTGTGAATGACCTGATCGGCAACACAGTCCTGCTGCCTCAGCTTATGGCTCATGTCCTTTCCACCAAACGTTTCATCACCTACAACCAGTGTTTGCTTCAAGCTTTTCACAGTCACACCTTTGGATCTGCATCGCACATGATTCTTGTTATCATGGCTATCGACAGATATGTGGCAATCTGCCATCCACTGAGGTACAGCTCCATCATGACTAATAAAGCTGTGATCGGCCTGTCTGCCACTGCCTGGGGCGTTTCCTTGCTGCTAGTGTCTGTGCTCTTAGGTCTCACAGGCAAGCTGTCCCGCTGCAGATCAGTTATACAAAATGCCTTCTGTGACAATCCATCACTGTTCAAGCTTTCTTGCGAGGACGTGTCCATTAATAACATATATGGACTGTTTTTTACAGTATTGTTGTTTACTTGTTCGATTGGAGGCATCACTGCTACTTACATCAGAATAGCTCTCATCTGCTGGATGAAGAAAAACAAGGAGATGAATAACCGGGCGCTTCAAACCTGCTCAAGCCACCTCATTCTTTATCTGATTATGCTCTGGTCAGGGTTCCTAACTATTATATTGCATCGATTTCCAGATTATCCAGATTTAAGGAAGATTGCATACATTTTATTTCATGTCGTGCCTGCCAATTTAAATCCTATTATTTATGGACTACAAACAAGATCATTACGAGATAAGATTATTCAAATACTCAAAAAAAACCTATAATTTCCATCAAGAATTTTTTCCTTTGTATTTTTACATTTTTATTCTACTAAATGGATTTTGATTCACATTTAACTACAAATTTTTAGCCACAGTAGTACTCCATAGCTCACTGCTCATACGTAATGACCTCTAAAAAAGATCTGTTTTAAAAGACACACTCAATATCTAGCTAAAATATATGAGGATCAGCAAGAAACTTTCCTTTTCTCAAACCATTCTGATAATTTTGAGTGAGTTGTCAGTTAAATTTGTGTTCTGCAACAATAGTAACAGTTTAATAAATAATTTCTGACACATTGCTTATTACTTATGCCTTTTGTTCTTACATCTGAAATCAACAGATAGTTTGTTGGATCGTGAAATAACGAGGTTTTCAGATGTATTGTGCATGTTCTTTTATTTATTATCACAGCAATAAACTTCTTTTTTTTATTTTCAAGTCACATACAGAAGATGCAAAAAATGTTCTTCTAAACTGTAACATAATTTCCCTTATTGTTGTTATTCACTGACAACATTTTGTTAACCAGAGGCAAAGTCACTAATGACTTTTGTTATTTAAACTTACCAGAAACATTTTTAGTTATTTTTTGGTTCTTATTATATATTATGAAAAACAATCCTAGACTTAATAAATCATGATGTTCTTTGATCTTTGTTTGCAAGAGTAAACATGTCAGTAAATATCAGATTCACTAAACATAGCATGAGCAAAATGCTATGTATAAAAACTCAAATTATGATGTTCTTTGAGCTTCTAAACTTCAAAAACTTAGAACATGGAAATTGTATATTGCCTTTCCCATGACTAACCTCTTATGATTATTTGAAAAAAAACAGGGAAAAACAGTTAAACATGGTGCTGATGTCTATTTCCATGAGTCATTTTTATCCATTAATGTCCATCAATGAACCTTGTATTCATAAATTGGGACAGTGACAGCTGGGAAAAACCATGCAAACAATCATCTAATCCTGCAACTTTGAGCTGCATCGCTACTCTGACACACCTGAATGGACTAGCTCAATTTACTCATCTGCAGAGAGGCCTAATAATGACTCTTTCATTTTATTCAGGTGTGTTTGAGGTGTGTTTCACCTGCTAGTTTGCTCTATGTGACATCTATCACCTGGTCCACCTGTGTCTACTCTTTCTTCTCTCTCAGCTAAGTTTGCCTCTAATTAGTTCTCCTTGTTTTGTCATTTCCACCAATGTATATAAGCTCATCGGTTTTCTTTGTTCTTCATTTAAATTTCCATTATATTTACACTTTCTGCTCCTGTCACCCTGACTCCTCTGTTTCTTAAGACAGAGGGTCATGTAATGTAAGCTTTTCTGTTCATAATTAAATTCATCTTCATCATACATCTGCCTCCATCTTGTTGCATTTTAGCCTCTTCTAAACGCCTAACATGACAGTTGTATATGACAAAAGGTTAAAATAAATATAGTATGCACCTTTTGTTCTTGATTTGCTAACAAAATTTGCCTCTTATGGGCTGCAAATGTAAATATGCTACACATCTTTCTTAAAGATCTCATTTTACCTTTTGGAATCGAGGCTTTGAAAGAATTTTAACAATCAAATAAAGGTAGTGCTGATTAAACAGCTTTGCCCATGATAAGGAGGCTCAGGAAAAACACCATTATAAAAAACATCCACATGAAAAAGCGATCTAAAACTTTGGCTACTTTCTTCCACTCCCCAGTTCGTTTCTGTGTGGCCTTCTGATCTCTGTAACAGTTGGCGATGTATTCAATGTTATGCAGCAATGGTCCATCGTTAGGATGAGTGTTACAGGGAATCCCGTCATCTTTTCTCTCTACATCACTCACACCTCCCTTTCTGCATCTCACCGGATCCCCTGACTCCCCACTGTCCAAGAAGACGCCATTCCTCCAAGTGCTGTCATGGTTTGTAGGATTCCTCCTTACTGATCCTAGTGGACTTAGGATTTGATCCATTTCTTCTCTCTCCTCTGTGATGACAGATCCAACCGTTTCCTGACCACTTTGGATGAAGCAGTCGTCCTCTCTTCCTGGACACACCTGCCCATTCATGGTGCAGCTGGTGTTGCTTACAAGTGCAGGTTCCTGTCTCTCTGACTCTGCCGACATGCAGTTTTCCCCAACTTCATAGACAAAGCACATCCAGGCCATGTACTGCAGAATGACTTTCTTAGCCCATTTGGGAACGGGCTTGGCATCTGGGCCACAGTGGTGAATGTTCATGATAAAGATGGTCAGGGCAGTGGAGGCTGTAATCATTGTCATCGTTGCAATGTAATATTTTCCTGTAGAGGTTAAAAAGGCAAGAAAAATAAACATTTGTGCTATGTGTCTGTATGTTGCAATCATGTAAAGTGGGATTTGAACATACATTATTTTCCTCACCAATTAGTGGCACATTCTCAGAAGGTGGCATAATTTCTGCAACCAGCAGCTGGAAGACAGTGAGTGCCAGCATCACAGTGACACCCAAAGAAACCTTTTCCCCAGAATCAGCAGGCAGGTAGAAACCCAGTGGAGCCAGAAAAGAGATCATCACACACGGTATGAGAAGGTTGAAAACATAAAAGGAAGCTCTTCTCTTTAGCTTCAGCGTGTAGGTCACGTCTGGGTATGGGTCTGCACAGCATCCATATTGAACAATACTCTTCTTTGCCGGCATGCCGAGAACTTCCCACTCCACATTTTCCACCAGGTCAGCCAGGTCGGCGCTCTCCATGGCGTTCAGGATGTCCAGCTGGTTTCCGTTGTAGGTCCAGGAGCCGTAAGTGAACCTGCACTGTTGACCATCGAAGGGGAAAAAGGACACGTCCACTTTGCATGAGCTCTTTGTGATAGCAGGGGAGTCCCACATCATCTGGCCGTCATGCCGGATCACCACATTGGTATCCATCGGGCCGGTAAAATGGTTGTCTGCGCTGGAAAAACAGTTAGCTCATCTCAACAAGTAGGCAATATTGTTCACGGCCATTCCAGAAGAAAAGACTTGATCTGTAAGAGTGTTAACTTTTTAAGTGTTTCTGCAATTTAGAATGTCTCAGTTATTGTTTTTGTCAACATCTGGTCAGTCAGTGTAATGTTTTTGAGGGTTTTTTGTTTTTTTGACTAATATGTTATGAACTACTGAGGACCAAAAATTAAAAATAAAAGCAGAAATTTACAAAATACCCAATAAATAAATCGATATACTTAAAATGCACAAGAAGAGAAAAATGTGCCTCATGTTTTATTACCTAAAGCATTTTTATTTTTCTTCAATTTATACATGCTGCAAGCAATAAGAAATATATCACTCTATGACTTTCTTGAAGTGATATTAAGTAAACAAATGCAAAATACATTTAGAATATGAAAACGGTTATAAAAAAATTAGCAATAACATAAAATGTGACAGTAACTAAAAATAATTAAATAAATGCAGAATATAAAAAAATGAAAAGAAATAAATGATGAAAGGAAAAAAACAAATTAATAAACCCATAAGAGTAAGACTGGAAATAAATTGGAAAATTAGAACAGTAAATTAACACTGTTAAAAATAACAAAGAAATTTTAATTTATGAAAAGATTTATAATCAAATAAGTTGGGACAGTTCTTTCTTTTTTGGATGCAACATTTGGCACATAATTTACTTCATCAGGCCATTTGTTTATTTCTATGTTTATTGCTAATTTTGGCAGGATGTGTTCACCAAATTTTCAAGTAACTGAACTATCAACGCCTGTCCAACCTACCTGTTATAAAGGACTATATCAGGTCTCCATACATAACTACCAGGAATACGGATGGTGTCGAGTCCATCGTATTCATCTTTATTCCATCTGAGGTGCGCATCAAACCACACTAGCCTTATCCACAAATAAGCAGTCAAAATTTGATTTCGCTCATCCTGCAACAAAAGAAAATGGGCATTAAAAGGCATGACACATAAAACGTTACTGCAAAAATAATAAATGAATAGCAGTATTTGGTGTTTGGTTAAATAATAAAAATAAGTAAATGGTGAGATTCATTTCAATTGCTTGGCTTGTCCATCCAACATTATCCTTGTCATGGTGACCAAAATACCATGACAAGGCTAATTTCTTTTATTCTCACCTGACTCCTAGCTATAAAATATTTCAGCCTTACATCCTATCTTGATAAGTAATAGAGGTTCTATTACTGATCCACTTTATTCAAGCTGGTTTTATCTGTTTCTAAAATTTGTAAGATAGAAAATGTGTTTTTCATGTTACCATATGAACCTTTACCCACAACCTGACAAATCTGTATGGATTAAATCAAATTTGTCCAAATTCTTGATTTCAAAACTTATTTCAGAATTATGTTATATAATCCTTTCAAACAGGGACAAGTTGAGTTGAAATGCATCCTTAATGTTTGTGCTCTGGAGTTTTACCATGTCGATGATTTGTGAGAGTGTAACCTGCAGAGTCACATTCAGGATGTTATTTGTGTCCTCCACAGGCCTCAGCGCACTTGTGTAGTTGGTCATTAGGTCTGTCAGGAGCTTTTGGGCATATTTGGCATATGCACCCTCACATGCTTGGACAGAAATAAAAACAAACGTAGAACTTTGCATTAAATAAATAATTATATGTTCTGTTGATTTTGATTTATTTTAAAACATAAAAGACAGTCATTTGCACAAAGGGAGATTAAATAATGTGTTTCTTTGCATTTCAGGGCATTGACATACACACACGTTAAAGTGGACAAGAAGAGAAACATGACAGAAAATCTAATTGCCTGACAGATGGGCGGGGAGGATGTTAAGTGAATGATAGACTACAATCCCTTCCTGTAAGAGTCTTAAAAAGAGTTTATGACAATGTGATTTTACGTTAAATAGAAATTTTAATAAATTTGAAAATGAATTTAATAGGTCAAGGTGTATCTACAGAATACACTTGTAGATACAAGCAACAATGGATGAAAAGTTACAGCTTCGGCTGCAGAAATGGATTTGTGCAGTCCAGATGTCAACCCTAAACCGCTGTTAAAATAAAGCCCCTCAGCTGGACAGCTTGTCTGTGGGATTATTGCAACACAATCTCTTTTGAGCAGGTCACACGTTTGAGAACTCTGAAAAAGGTTTGAGGATAAGAGGAGGGGATATGAGAATAAATGTATATCACATGATATTAAAAGAAAAAATAACAATTCAGCAGTTCTACAGCTTTTTGTTTCTTCTTATGAAGGGTGCTAAAGTTAAGCCACAGAAGGAATCAACTATATAGGAATCTGAAATTAAAAACATTTGAACGATTCTGGGAGAATCTGGGACATCTGGGAGATGTCTGGGAGAATCAGACATTTTGTCCTGGTTCCAATCGATTATTGCAATTCTTTGCCGTTTTCAAAGCATAATTGATTGGTTTTTGACAGTGCTTGTTAGGGTGGGAGACACAGGAATTATCTTAAGCAGAAAAGGCTTGAAAACTACAGCTCTAGCTCATCAGCAGCTACACTCAGTTACACTATGAAATCTAAAAGTTCCAATAAACTTTGGGGCACTTAAAGGCAACTTGTGGAAAAACTTTAAGACTATTAATATATCATCTTATCTTAACCCAACATGGACATATTTACAATAGGGAAATTAAATGGCATCTCCAGCTGAAACTATGATGACACAGAAAATCCCAAAAATCATTGGATTTTCATGATATTTCAAGACTTGGCTTTATTCATGTGAAGTTCTTGGGGGATTTTTGTCGGCTAATTATGTCGCCATGGTACCACTGTAATATCATGAGATCAAGCGAGTACCTTGCATTGCTATGGCAGACCCCAATGAGTGCTTGAAATATTTTACTCTGTTGAATGCAACATGAGGTTTATTTTGTAAATTGAAATACTGAAATGAAAAAAAAAAACCTACTCAAAAGGGTATTTTAATTTACAGTATTTTCCCTGAAAAATACATATATATATAATGTGACTCTATTTTTTGTTATTGCCTGTCACTTTGCAGCTGTTACACAGAAATCCCCTCCTTGTACGACAATAAAGGATATTCATATTCTATAAAAAATTAAATAAAATAAAAAAACTGAAACTTACTTGTCATGGCACTTAAGAAAAGAAATGAATGAAGTAAAGTTGGACTTGTCCAACGTAACATTTTCCAAAGCAAAGTATTTGCGGCCAAGGACTCTTTCTGAGTTGTTCGGTGCTAAACTACTTTCCTTAATAATAATAATAATAATAATAATAATAATAATAATAATAATAATAATAATAATAATAATAATAATAATAATAATAATCGAAGAGCTTATTCCTGCAGAAGCGTGTGTAATGTCTGCCTCCCCTCTTCAGCGCAAATATTCGGCTTATGCAGATTGTCAGTTTTGATAAATGCACAAGTACACCCCATGCACGCATGCCATTACATGACGCAGTCTTCCGGAGGCGTGGGCTAATGCGAGCATTGGATTTACAGGGGCTTTAGAAAAGAAAAAAAAAAAATGAAACTCATACTGCACAGCGTAAAACACTTAAACAAGCCGTCACACAAGCCAAGAGCGAACTGATGAAGGACAAAAGAAATCGGTCATTTGATTGTTGTTTTTCAGCACCGCGGAGAGCGTCCAGAAACAAAGCGCTGCTGACGCAGTATTTTATTTCGTTATGTTGCATACCTTTTATCAGTTGCTGTGATCTGTTATCGTCTATTATTAAAACGATTTCTATTATTTTGACACATCTCGCTCACGGCTCGCTGTCTCTTCCGGAAACTGCCATTCTCCTCCCACTCATGTTTTTCCTCCCGCTATCTTCCACGCAAGGATGACAGCAGCATCCTTAGGCCTGCTATCATCTGTTAGGAACATCTGGATTAAATGATAAAGATGAACGTTTAGAAAGTGAAGACGGCTGGATGACGTCCCAGTCTGTTCTTCGTGGCTCGATGGGATCAGAGATTTGCAGCTCCTTCGCACACTGACATTGTTATTGTTGAGCCAGTTGTAACTGCAGCGCCTGCTGGGCAGCAGTGAGCTGGGTGGAGGTAAGGGTTTTACAGAATGTATCCTTTTAGAAACAAAGCATACATGAATAAATTTATCAGAATAAAGTGACTACTTCATGACTCAAATCCTAGCAGGGCATGGCATGCACTCTAATTATTATAACAGTAAATATGTATCATGCATGTATAATTTTCTGTGAATAGAAATATGTTGCCACTTTTGGTGTGATTGTTTTACTTTTTTTATGTTTCTCCGCTTGCAAGGTAAAATGATCCAAGGCTCAAACATTCTGGGCTATGAGAGGCCCCTGGTCATCAGGATATCATTCGCCACTTGTATTGTTGTTACTGTGTGCCTCCCACTGTTAGGACTCATCACTTGCGTCTCCATATCCTCTCTCTTTCACTTTGAAGATGCTACTGGTACACACTGCCAGGTAATTTGTGATTTTCCAGTAGCTTTCTGGAAATTGTTACTTTATTAGAAATTGTTTCTTATTACCAAGAAACCATTATTATTACCATTATTACTAGTGGTAATAAGAAATCATTTTCTTTTATGAGAAGAAAATGACCTTTGCTCTTTTGTCTCAGGGTCAAATGTGTCTTAATAAATACAGTTTTTTTTATTCAATACTTCTTAAATATTTTTTTAATTAAAACTTTTCATTTCAGTATATTTATTCATAAAGAATACCATGTTTTTGTTGTATTTATTTATTTATTTATTTATTTATTTATTTAGTTAGTTAGTTAGTTAGTTAGTTAGTTAGTTAGTTAGTTAGTT
>CAEFZY010051059.1:0-14678 GCA_903066815.1 Brachyrhaphis roseni
ATCTGCTGTACAAGTAAGCGGCTCAGAAGTGGCTTGTCTGTGTTCCCAACTCTGACTGTACAATCAAGTCGAGGGTTTTTCTCTGTCTGCTTTTTAAAGTGACCTTCACTCAGAGTGTGGGTGTTTCAGAGTGGGTGGGATGGCAATGTGCAGCGCTGTACGTCTGATCTTTTTTTTTTTTTTTCCAGCTCTAATTTGTCCTGTGTGTTCAGAAAGAGAAAATGGGCTCATAACACAGATTGACTGTAATGTAACTCAGGTTCACTTTTCTGGCCTCTTTATCCCAGTCAAAACTGCAGGTGGTGAGGTAAATGTGTGACATGAAGACAAATCTTTGATGTAAAAGGAAGATTATTAATTTTTTTCATGTGCTTTTCATAATTTAAGGTCACGTAGGCACACACACACACACACCCCCTCACACACAAGGTATTAGAAACAAACGCACCCCCACCCCTTCAGACACACTAATACATCCTGTAGATCTGCTTTTAGCATCTGAATTAAATGTGTATTCTGGTGTTTTTGCAATTTAGAAAACAGTGCTTATGTATTTATGTGTTTCAAAAGACACAAAGGCAAAGCCATTATTTATTCAGATTAGTCATAGTGCTATAATTTTATTCCACTTGGAGCTTGTAGTGCAGATTTGTGGCTCTGCAAAGTGACCTCAGGTTTAACTCCTCCTGCTCTACACACAAATATTTCACTTCCTACCTGGAAGCTCACCTGCTTCAGGGCAGGTGAGTAGAGTGAGACACAAAAATTTAAACTGAACTAAGATGCACTCTGTGGAAACATCTGTGCTTTCTGCCTGCCTTAGTTTTGGTGAGACCATTAATATTAACGGTATTGATCTGTAAACATTTCCTTCCAGGTTTGTAAAAATGAAGACATACAAAAAAATAAATAAAATAACTAAAAGCACGTGTTAATCAAAACGCTTTAGTAAAAGAAGCTTCTAAAAAGAAAGGTAAATGTTCCTTTCTATGCAGACGACAGGCAGATTATTTGCAGTTATCATAAAAATAGATGAAGATTTTTGGCTTAATAATGCAAAACTTATGCATATATATTTTAACACGTGCATAGAGTTTTCTGTTTCCTGTCTCTCCACTGTCTACCTTTAAAGCTTTATTAGTCGATAAACAGTGTATGGCAAACCTTTTAATAAATGTACTCAAGAAGTATTGAGAATAACAAAGCTGGCATTCTTCATATATTATCATTTTTTGTTCTTAAGAATTGTATAGATCTGCATTTAATGTTTCAATATTCAAAATGTGTATTCAGTGAGACTGAGAAGGCCACTACAACTGAAAGGAGCATAGCTTTATCATTTATTTCCTCGTATATGTCTGATGTTGATGAAGTGCTGAGTTAACATTAGCATGCTTCCTGTGTTTTGATCTGAGTCACTGATGATTTGATTGTCTGGTTAAGTGTATGCAAGTAAAACCTGTGGAAAATGTAATTCTTTTGCTTCTTGCTTTGCTTTGAATTCCATAAAATTTATCAAGTGACGTTTCAGCTGCTCTCTTCTTGACTGTGGGGATGTGTAAGCACAACGAGCGAAACAACTGTGGAAAAACAGTGCAGCTGTCAATATGGTTTTTATATCAACATTAGCTTTATCGCAAAAGGTGAAAAACATTAAGATTGTTATGCGAAAGGCAGATTGACAAAATAATCTTTAATACAGATTTGCAAACTGTGCACATGAAAATATAGGATTTTTTGAAAACTTCCAGCAAAAATAATAATAAAGAAATAATTTTAAAAAATGTGAGGAATATTGATGATTTAAAAATGCTTTGGATATCCCTTACTAGCAATTCTCCCTACTTTGCATATGCAGCTTCAGCAACTTGAAGCTATAAAATATATATTTATTATAATGGAGAGAAATGGGCTTCTCTCTATTATGTTAGATGGTTACATATTGGATATACATTAGAACATGGATGTAAAAATTCAAAACCATTATTCTAATTTTAACAGTCTTAGGGTTAATTGAATATTTATGTCTGGGGTTAAGTCATAAATTGGTCATCGGAAAAATAAATTAAGTAGTAAAAATAAAAAATAAAAACTCTAGTAAGCTTAACTTTACTTTGATGTAAAGAAAAGCCATGTTTCACTTTGACAACTGTGGTTAAGCGTCTGCAGCTCTTGCATCCAGTTGCTGCAGAGAGAACTGCAAGAATCAAGCAGAAGCAGCAACATGTTGTTTTCTTAACACATGCTGTTTTGTGGGTTCAAACGTGTCTGTGTGAGGGATAGTACAAGAGTGTGCTTCATCTGAACAAGCTTCTGATAGGTAAAGAAAGACACACACACACACCCAGCAGTAGGGTTTAGAGGCAGGATTAATTGGAGAGTAACTGCCGGGTTCCCTCATGTGCTGTTGAGTGTTTGTTGGGAACCATCCCAGCCGTAGTTAAGGAGCCTCTGGGAGCTTTTTCATCTGGAGCGCAGTGAAACAAACAGCCACCACAAACAAGTTAGGCCTGTTGGAAACAAACCGAGATGCACCGCCGGTGGTACATGCAAAATATCTGACGTTGTTTGTGAGGGAAAGCAAACATCTTCCCAGCAACTTCCCTGACACAAACTGGAAAGTCAAGATTGTGCACATGAGTTTAGCATCAGATCTCTATAAAGTAATTTATGGAATAAACGTTTCTTAAATAAGTAAGTTAAATGACAGGATTTTATTTTGAAATCAGTTTTACATAAAATACCTTTGAATAAATCACACAAAAACCTTTTAAAAAATGCTTTAGATTGTGTTAAAGAGATCATAAGAAGTTTTTTTCTTCTTTAGACCCAGCTCTCGAGGCATTTAATCTGACTGCTCTGATCTTGCCCTTCCCAGTTTTATTTTTTAAACTCTAATCATGAAAAGAAATGGTAGATATGGTCTGCAAAACCTGCTGATAGAGAGATGTAAATACCTAGAATGCGTAATTGAAATGTAACCCTTTTTTAGTGAAGTAGATGGTTGTGAAAAAGGAGAATCAGTTGGGAGAGAGTGATGGAGGGGCACGCGGGAGGCAGAAGGCTACAGTTGCCAGGGGCGATGCTGGGGGCTTTCCTTAAGGGCTCGGTGCGCAGTACCAGCAGGCACCTGCCATTTATCACCTGTATGTTTGCGTGCGTACGCTGAAGCGAGCTGGTCGAGTTCTGCCTGTCATAACGCTGTAATCCTGACTGACATTTATCCAATGGGGGCTTGGCTCATTCATCCATCCATCACGTTCTATCCCCACTTTTCCATCCTTGCTTTAGGCTCTATGTCCGTCCCTCCCTCTTTGCTTGTTGCAGCAGACAGACAGTTATGAAGTAACTCTGCATACCAAGTGCTATCTCACACACACACACGCACACCCCCACTGAAGAGGGAATTGAGTTTAAATAGCTACATGCCATTTATTCTGTCTACTGGTATCAAAGCAGAGCAATTTTAAAAAAAAAACTTTTAAATATGCTTACATCTGTTTTCTCCATGTTGGATGAAGCATGGATTAATATAGCGCCGCCCCTTTTCACCTGTTGCTGCACCAGGGAAACAACAGGCCGCACTTTTCCTTTGCTTACAAGAAACACCAATAGAGTTGTTTGGAAGTGTGAGTGCATCTCGGTATATTGTTTTAATATCAAAAATGTATTTCAGTATTTCTGCTTAAAGTGTTAAAACCCAAGTGCCTTATAGATCCTCAGAGTGATATATTTTAAGTGTTTTAACAACAAAATAACAAACAAAAAAAAGGATTTCTAATACAGAAATATCAACCTGGTTCATCATCTTCTTAGCAATCCTCCTTTTATATTTGGATTTTTGGTCAGGCATGTGTGCTGGCCACCCAAGCATAGTGATACAGTCATTAAAGCAGGTAGTGGTTCTTTTGGCAGTGTGTGCACGTACTAAATCTCTTCATGGAGGGAATCATGAATGTCTTGGTATATCTCGGCACTGACTTTTAGACTTAATAGATGCCTGGCTAGCTGTTGCAAAAACATCAAGTCATGAATTTTCCCTCTGCTTGATTAGGTTGTAAGATAAGATTTATGTGTTAAAATCACATTCAGTTGGTTTATGTAATTTTAAAATCATCAGGAAGTCTGAATTTTGGATGTTTGTCATTGGGGTAAGCCCATAGCCATCAAAGTAAACCACTGAAATGTGAAGGTCACACTGTTTTGAAGTGTTTGACCTCCACTTTGCAGTATGTTTTATTATTTTTGCAGCAGTAGGATTATTTGTTGCTACTCTGTTTTAAATTAAACCAAGTAGCTCATTGTACATTTTATTTGATTTCCATGGCATTTTTACTCAAGCTTACCATATTGGGAGAATCTCATAGCGGCCCATGCTTTACTCCGACTCTGATGTTAGCTGTTGCTTTGAGTATTAGCATGTGTGTTCACCTGTGAAGTTACTGAGACTGATGCTGCACAAGATTCTTTCATCTTTATGGCAAAACTAGTTATGATCGCTGCAAACATGCTGCCACACACGTTTGTGTGAGCGCAGTAGTAAGTGACACTATGCTGCTCATGTTCCTCTGAGTGTGTGGGGGGTGTGTGGGTGTGTATGTGTGTGGAACAGCATGACAGATGAAACGAAAGATTCTTTCATTAGTTGTGTTTGAAGCTCAGTGGGGTCACAGCAATACCAGACATTTAATTACAGCAGACCGAATGGCTCCCCCTCCCTGAAACACACATTCACACACCCGCTGACGCAGACACACACAGACACATGGGGAGGTCTTTCATGGAAGATGCTTCCAAAAGGTAATAATATAAACCACTCAGCAGGAGAAATAACTCCGAACTCACCGCCTTTCTCCCCTCCCCTCCTTCTCTTGGCCTTTTCCAACCTCGCTGCCTCGCTTTGACTCTCCACCCTCTGTGCTAAGTATAGCTGCGGTAATGGTGATGGATGCAGATGGAGAAAGCAGGTCTTAAATGTCAGACTCAAATGAAAACTGCTGCTCCATTGAGAGAAAAGCAGCTGGACACATCTAGTGTTATTTAACACTCACACAGTGACAGATAAACTCTGCTCCCTGCACACTGTGGTTTTCTAGAAACGGGGAGAAATGTATCTTTTTAAAAATTTTACTGTAAGTTTCAATGGATGCGGTTTTTATGTTTACTTTGTAAAACAATAAATTCAGTCGTTTAAATCAAAGACCCAGGGGGGAATTTATAAAGCAAAGCAATTTTCTCCATTTATTGCAGCTGTTTAGCATGGGCAGTCTGCTTTACATTTACACCAGATTTATAATAGCAATAAATCTGTGCATCTGTTAATTCCCCCCTATTTTTCAGTTTGGTTGTCAGCTGCTGCTCAGTTGAGCTTTAATACGTCCTGATATTTTCACTCAGTGTAGATCTTTGATCTGTGTTGTGGTGTTTGGTGTTCTGTTTGCTGTACACCTGCTACTTCCTCAACCCAACGCCGTAACATATCCCTGGTACTCTAACCATCATTTTTTACAACATTATTTGCAAGTCAGAAGTCTAGCCAGTCACCTTTTTCCATTTCCTCTATCAGTTTTCAGCAGATGGTACTTTTTCACAAATTTATAGTAATACAATGCAATTTTGTACAATTTAGATTTTGTTCCTCAATATATGCAAAATGCTTCATTCGAGGTTTTGCAATCCACAGAAAGACATTATTTGCTCAATAGTGTACTTTCAGAAGCAGGTCTGTCTTACTTGAGACGTTTCAATTTTGTGAACATATTGTAACCATGATATAGGGAGAAATATGTTTCATGTAATGCGCAAAAACAGCTGAAATACAAAACTAGATTTTGCGGTGATATACCAACACACTGCGATGCTAATTATTTATGCTGATGATGTTGCCTTGACAGATGTCTTCAATGTTTTTATGAAAGTTTTGCTGGAGTACAGTGTTTTAGTGGCAACACAAGTTAAAACTCACTACAACCTCAACAAAACACAGTTGTGGTAACTCAATATAAGCAAAATCTGTTTTAAAAAATTAAACCTTAATATTCCACCTGAAGCATTACATTTCCACATATGTTTGATAAAACTTTACAAATCAGTTTTCAAGCACATGGATTAAGAGCACCCAGCTTCTCAGAAGTGTCTCACGTTTTAATGTAAAGGAATTATGAATTGGCATCTTAAGACTTTGTAGCAGGAACGCGTTTCATGTTGTTGATTCCACGAGAAGGAAAGACGAGTTTGGAGGAGTTGTCGTAGCATCGTTGTGTTAACATTCAACAGGGTTGTTGAGTACGTTTCCTAAACTTGTCAGTTTGTGGGGCATTTTTAAATGAAATGAAAGCAGAACAGCCTGGTGATTAAAACGCCTCCGTTCATCTGAATCCCCACTGAGGCGACACATCTGAACGAGTCGCTCTCAACAAAACAAGGGCAGAAATTCTTTAGCTGCCTTGTCTCTTAGGGTTTTGAGGCAGTGATGAATTACTGAACGTATGGCTGTGGCTGAGTCTGTCTCTTTAGTGAGTCAGCACTGTGAGTTCATACACAGTGTCTGTGTGTAGGACTTTCTTTTTTTTCAATGGGGAAAACTGTTTCCTTTACAAGTATTCCCCTATTTGAGACAAAAGATTTTAAAAGGAGATGCACCGATCAGAATTTTGTGTTTAATTTCCGGTCTCTAATCTTTTAGAGAGGATTGACTTTGGGTGATTTTAACCCTTCCGAGGTCTTAGTGCAGTCGGGCAGTGGGGAAAAGAGGTTGAGGATTGTCCCGTCAGACCATCAGTTCCAGAAACCACATAACTTGAAAAATGTCACAGTAAATGTTGATTTCATTTTAGTGATTAGCACAATTAGCACAGTTAGCATGACTAAAACAGAAGCATTTGCAGAGCGTTTATCCTTGCTTTTGAGATTTCCTAAACAATGCAAACATTTCAAAATGCACCAACGTGTTCAATTAAGAAAAGGAGGTTAAAAGCTCAGAAGGATGTGACAAACAAATTTGCTGTAGTGAATTCAGTCTTCATTGTATCTACTATAGTTGGATTTAGGCCAATGGACCATTGCTAACTAAGAGCCGACGTTATTCAATGTGAAATAAAGTTTCCTTTTAAACAGATTCTGACTTAAATCACTTCTATTGAGACAGTTCACCAAAAAACAAAAATAGCTATTTTTGAATCATTTTAGTTCAGAAATTACTTCCACACTGAAGAGTGTTTTTGGTAGTGCAAACTGTTGGTTCTTCTTCTTGGTAGCGGTGTGAAGACTGGATTTCTGAGTATTGAACACAATGGATTTGGGCGATAGGGACTTAAAATTTTTTTTAAAATAACACCTTACAGATAACTGAATGGCTTTGACTGCATGACACAGCAATCATATCCCCACAAACACAAATACTAAAACTCTTCTTTAAGAAGTGTGATTTGTATCACTAAGCTGCATATTTTCTAAATTTATTGATATTTTTTTATATAGTGAAACTAGTAATCCAATGAGGAGAGCTTTGGGTGGTTAACATTGTTAAATGGAATTTATGGTGATAACGATGAGTCAAAATTCTTATCCTAATATCAAATTTGATATGATAAATAACAAACGATGAGATAAATGCCCACCCATTGTTCACACACACAAATAGCTGTAAATATGATTCACATCATGTGATGCTGATGCAGATTTAAAGTTGCATAAGTAAGCAAGTAACGCAGACATACAGTAGATTAGCGGTGGGCAACTATGATTAAATAGCGCTGGGAAACGTGGCGTCCCCGTCCCTGCTCCCTAACCCCCCCCCTGGATCAAAAGCCTCGTTCTTCTTACACTACGGTGCTTCGGGGACTTTGTGTGAATGGAGGGAGTGTGAAAGAGTGAGAAAAGGAGGAGTGGGACCTCTCCATCACTCTGAGTCTGACCTTCCAAAGAGTCACGCTGATACAGAGTACAGAACTAATGTCTCTATATATTATCTGAATTTGCTGCATTATCATTACGCCTCTCGCCCTCACACTCCTTTCCCCCCGCGCCGCATGCACACGATACGTGACGAGGAGTCGACCAGGAGACTCGCTGGTGCTCCTCCGGATGGGAAAAGCGTTGATGAACTGCTCACCTCCGGCAACTCGGAGGCAGGAAAACGGTCTGAAGAAGAATGGTGACAGCGTGACACAAAGGGAGCAAGAGTCTAGCCTTATGAGAAGCTGCTCTGCCCGCGTCTTATATTGTGTGTGCGAGAGGGAACACAGGAGATAACACAGAGACTTCCTGTACAAGAGCAAGGTCAACACATTCACGCCACGGCTGACACGCACTAATGCATCCACACCATGTCGGCAATCGGGAGCACAATAGAAGAAGAAGAGAGAGGAAGGACTGCAGCAGACGGGGGGAGATAAGAGCAAAATGTCACACCGTTATTTTGAGTTTCAACATTATTCCTTCTGAACGATGCAGACACATCCGCTTAGTGTTTTGACCAATTTCAACACTATGACTGAGTTAGTTCTGAGACAAGATGTTGTTAAATCTTTAGCTTTGACTTTTACTTTTGTTTTTTTGTTTTTTTTTTCTCCCTCAAAGAATTACAGTTTCAGGCCTTTTTGTTGGCCACTTGATTGATGTCCCTGAGGTAATATTGCTGGTCCGAGGTAGATTGAGGTCCTTGAGTGGAAGCCGCACTGTTGACTGCAGAGTGTGTGTGTGTTTGTGTGTGTGTGGTTTGTGTCTGCAGGGCAGGATCGCAGCGAGGCAGCTCTCATCAGGCGTTTTAAGGGCGATGGCGTCCGCTACAAGGCCAAACTCATCGGCCTGGACGAGGTCACCGCCGCCCGCGGAGACAAGCTCTGCCAGGACTCAATGATGAAGCTCAAGGTAAAAATACACTCCCCTTTCCTTTTATTTCTCTGCTGTTGCAAACAAACAGAGATTCGCGTGGACACAATCTGGAAACTTTAAATTTGCATGATAATTTAAAATAACAAGAAAAAAAAGAAGAATGTGGAGAAGCAGCGCAGCATGGATCGCCTCAGGCCGAATGAAGTTCCTGCGCTCTCAAAACCTACAAACATCAGTGGCTGTTCAATGTTTTTGGGTCCATAAAGAGTTCATCTTCATGCATATTCTAGTGTTGAACATTTAAATATGCATGTTTAATACATCACAGCGTAACTGCACCTTCGTATATAGTCATGTATGCAGGGTTTGTATGCTTTTTCTTTTTTTTGTTCCCCACTATGCAAATTTCCAGGGGAGAAAAGTTCAAGTACAAAGATAGGAGGGAAAAAAAAAAAAAAGTGCACGCTTTAATTTATAGCCATGATGATGATGGGTGCAGGAGGAAGAGAGGAGGTTAGCCATATGGATGAGAAGGGGATTGGGGTGAATGTCTCATTTGGCAGGACAGGAACAATTAGAAGGGGAGTTAGACAGATGGGGCAGTTAGAAAGAGGGATCATTTAGATGACGGGTAGGAGACAGGTGAGTGAAGGCGAAGATGACAGCAGATTGGCCATTTTATTGTAATTCATGGAAAAAAAGAGCATCGTTTATAAAAAAATAAATAAATAAATAATTGATTGACGTTTGCAACATGAAGAAACTCGTGTTAAAAACAGGCGCATTTTTTTAAACGAATCCTTGTTTTTTCTTTTTCTTCCTGCAGATTTTTGTCAAAGTTATAAGGCGAGGAGCAGCTCATTCATTATTAATTATCCCTAAGTCATGCTGCCAGTGGAAATTAAATAGAGAAAATTACATTTGTGTTTTGTTTTGCGTAGAGTGAAAACTCCACCCAGTGGAGACCTATAAGGGTGAGAAGCGGACAGACAGCTCATTGATCAAACGGGATCCCTCCTTCTCATTTATTCCGACAGGAAATCCATCAACTCTTTTACTCTCGTCTCTCCACCTCTTATTTCACGTGGCTCCTCCTGAGCCTCGTTCAAATCCTCCGGTTCTCTGTTCTTGTTCCACCCTTTTCTTCTCCTCTTTTTGTGATTTAAACAATGCAAATCAACATGAAAGTAAGGCCCGTTCTAATACTTTTTTCAGAACTTGCGTCGTGAAGGAACATTTTCCATCTTCGTATTGTTTGACTGCTCTAAACGATGTGTATCATGTGCATAATAAGGCTTCTAGTATTTAAAAAGAAAAAAATCTATTGAGCCGCTTTGATAATTGAAATCCAAAGAACGATAAAGGCTGTTGAACTCTTCAAAACCTTGTTAAACTAAAATGACAAAGACTGTAGCATTTCTAACACACATATCAACCATATGTATGAACAGTAAGTATTATTTTTGACTTAAACAACTGAAAGCCTTCCAGAATAGTTGTTTCGACTTAATTTCTGGGATCTACATAGGTACCAATGAATCAAATCCAGTCCAGAGGTTCATAGGGCGCAAACCACTCATTAATCTATGTAGTCAGATGTCACAAACTGTTCTGGACCAAGCCTCTCAGGAAATCAGACCTTCAATGCACAAAAATAGTAGGTCTGCAAAAAATGCTGCATCCTGAGTTGACCTTCAATACGGCAACTGGAAAATATTAGCACCAAACAACAAATAATCTGCAGAGTAAAGCTGCAACTTTACCTAAAGGACGTCATAAGATGCTCAACGACCATCATAGTGGGCTTTTGGTATCACTGACATCACTCTGAAATAGAGCAACCCAGGGAGTGCATTGCAAAATTTAATTGAAGAAAAAAAAAATCTAATATTTGATTAATCGATAAAATGGACTTATCGTCACACCCTAATTTAAAACGTACTCTGCTGTTCTGTCATTTGTATGTAAAATACTGTGAAAGTTAATTTGGAAGTGTTTATCTAGAGACGATCCATTGTAGGAGTTGCAATTGAATGCACCATAGAAGCACAATTGTTGGAGAAAATCCCTGTGCAGAAACCTCCATGGTGTTTAGGGCTGGTTGAATACTGCAGGCAGCTGGATTTGGACTTCAGCCTATTTCTCTGTGCACCAGTATTTTACTTTTGACTTAACATTATTTTAAGTGAGTAATTAAGAGTCTTATTGCTGTTGTCAAATGCTAACTTTGGTTTGGTCTGTCTTTTTTTTCTCAATTTTTATTTATTTACTTGGCCTTTATTTAAACAGGATAAATCTCATCGGAAAAATCTATTTTCTGTTATTCAAATATTAAATTAAATCATAAAGGTCTTGTAGAAAACAACAGTTTGAGTTCATATAAAGGTGCATTGTGAAAATGTGGCAGACTTAAAGGTAGCTGGAAGACTTCTCTACTTTGTTTTGGTGCCACTTTTAAAACTGCTTAGTGGAACGAAGAGTTCATGCACAAATGTTGTGCATACATGTATATTTAATATGGCTATATTGATTTAGGACAGGTGTGTGCTGAACTGAAAGACCTGTACTGCCACACCACTAATACTGACACATTTAAATTTGTGCTAAGTTATTGTTCGCACTTAAACTTAGGAATATGTCAGTGGATCTAAACAAGACAACGCAAGACGTCCTTTGCAGGTTATAGAAATATGCGCATATTTTCCTCAGTAATTCAACATGTGTGCAAGACTTAAAATTAGATGTTGCATTCAGTGAAGAGGGGTGGGGGGTGTTTGAATTAAAGATGATATAAATGAGGAATATTTGTTTTTCTTTGCCGAATAAATCAAACACGCAAGAAAGCATTTTAAGCTTTGCTTAAAACTATGTTGAAAATATTTTTTATGACAAGTGTATTTATAATACCCTCAAATGGAGAGTGAATATACACAGCAGACGTTTTGGGACATTTAAAAAAATGTTCTTTGGATGATCACTGCGTTTTAGAGGCACCAAAGATGCGCTATTGCTGCTCAAAAGTTGCAGTACTGACAGAAAATGTTATCCAAGGTCAGACGAGACTACACTCTGAATCACTCGCCTCACCATGCCAAATGTTTGAAATACATCCTCCAGCAGGGCACGCCAGCTACTACTTTCTGATTCATTTTGTTAATTATTATTTCACCACTTGGGGGCAGTTGTAGACTGTATATAAAGTTATATAATCTTTCTTCCCTAGATGATCATTAAGAAAAGGGGTCTGGGGAATATGACATTATGACATCGTGGCAAAAGTAACTTATTTGGTCCAGCACAGTAGCAAACTGTACATTTTGTACACTGTTGTGCTTCTTGGCCAAATCTCCCTTGAAAAGAGACTTTAGCTCAAGGGGCTTTATGATAAAATAATGGTTAAATAAAAAAATATTCGATAACATTCTAATTTATGCAAACAGAAGCACAACACACATACAAAATAGCTGTGAAAGGACTTTATGTTTTGAAAAATGTGCTTCATTTCTTCACATTTAGACCTCTGTAAAATACACTCTAGCAACGGCAACATACATGACAAGTTAAGAAACAGTGTGACAGCAGCTTTACAGTAGTTGCTTGGTGGAGTAATTGTAGAATGTGCGGAAACGACGTGTCTGCCATAATTTCCAGACATTTAGCCTACTTAGTGCTGCATAATCTTCTGCTAAACATGTTGGTAAAATGTCTGTTTGTGGCTGTAAATTGTCTCATCCTAAACTGATGCCACCGTGTGTGGCTTGTTACCAAAACTGAGGGGTAATCCACCAAGAGAACAATCTTTTACTCAGAGACTCTACTTAATGTGCATTCCCTTTCCACTCTTCATGTATTTCATTTCTGTTCCTAATGCGATTGTTTTGCATCGTGTGTGTGTGGGGGTGTGTGTGTGTGTGTGTCTCATCCGCAGGGTATAGCTGCTGCAGCGCGGTCTAAAGGAGAACACAAGCAGAAGGTGTTTCTAACCGTTTCCTTTGGAGGGATCAAGATCTTTGATGAGAAGACGGGGGTAAGCTGTGAAGGAGACGTGGGTCTGTTTATATGCGTGAGCACTACCGCGCGAAGCCCTGCTGTGTGTGCATGTATTTGTGTGTCTTCTGTTAATGAGGCCTCTCCATGAAAGGGAGTGGCCCCTGGGGAAATCAGGAGGCCCTAATTGAAACCCTGAGAACAAGGCTGTAGTAGATGAGAGAACATGGCAATCCCATTGTATGCCTTTTTGCAAACAGCGACAACACTGGTTTCATATTGTGCTCCAGGATTATGCGTTTTCCATCTTACTTGGCTGTTTTCCTGACTGACCAATGGGATCTGTCCTGACTTCATCATATGTTTAATTTCAGCACTTCCAATAACGAGGCATGGAGCCCAGTGCTGGTTTTTGGTATGGTTTTTGCTGAATGGTGTTAGAACGGAGGGAGAGGATGATCACCGTCTATTTCTAAAGGGCTTATTTTAGAGAATATTAAGGTTTTTTGCCATCCTGCTCTTTATAAAGTAACACTTGAAGTTAAATGAGCTGCTAGCTGGTTATTTAGTTGGTCTGTTTTCTAGCTAACAGACATGCTGCTCATAGCTTGGGAACTTTAGTGTGAAACATTGTTAGGCAAGATGAATTGGGGAACACCTCTTCACAGTTATAAAGAACAATTTGGGCATCTATTCCATTATTCCCAAACCTTCACATTTTATCTGTCGTGTTATTAATGGAACCTTCCTGTCGTAGGAGCTGAATTTCAATCAACGGACTGGCAGTGAGAGTTACTCTATGCTTCACGAAGTAGAAAAAATGTTGTGGTATTATTTTTTTGCAACCTCACTTCAGGTCAGGGGTCAGTCTCTGCCTCAAGCAAGTATCTTGATGTCTTGTTGATGAGTGATTGTAGGAATGAGCGGGAAAAAGATTGATAGATTGGGTTGTACTCTGCAATAACGTTGTTTCTGCTCTGCTCTGTCATTCCGAACAAAGAACTAAGATAAAAAATGTTGCAACAAATGTACAAGTTGTTGAAATACTCATTCTCCATATTTGGCTTGACTCAAACCGTAGAGATAGGGTGAGGCGCTCCCTCATCTGGACGGGGCTTGGAGAGGACTGCTCTCCTGATTTGAAACAAGTCAGTTAAAGGGGAATTGGTCTCTGCCAAGACGGCTTCCTGGATGGCTCCCTTTAAAGGTTTTCCAGGCATGTGCCACTGGTAACCTGCTAGTATATCGCTTCTTAGTCCCCTCTTGAATCTGTTACACCCACAAAACTCAGGTAAATGAGGGGACAATGGAAGAATGAATGGATGCAACTTTTTGAAACCATTTGTATTCCCCCCACTCCGCCGTGCCCCTCCATTTACAGAGTCATCTTATTTACCTCACAGTTTGCCGTCAGTCACCTTTTTCCCTCTGCCTAATGGAAGCTAAAAATACCTTAAATCCCAGCAAAAGCACAATAAAAAGGAGATTTTCTTGGCTTCTGTCAGACATCTTGACAACTTGGAGATTTACACCAACAGTGGCAGTCATAAATAGAGGGCAGTCCGTGGAGAGAGCTCAGAAGTCAATTATTAAATGCTGTTGCAGATTGAGTGTGCTTGTAGCTCCGAGGAAAGTGGTCAGAAGTGCCGGGTGATTTCTTTTTAAATTTTCCTACCCAAGGATCCGCTGACAGCTTTTATTGAGGCTCAATACGCTACCCGGCTATACCTGGTAATGTATCCTTGAGCAAGAAATATAATGTGCCCCCACCCCATCCCCAAGTGTAGCAGCTTTCCTGTCACTAAACAAGCCATTTTCTTTCTTTTAGTGCTGGTGATTGAGATTCACTCCTGCAT
>CAEFZY010051061.1:0-23669 GCA_903066815.1 Brachyrhaphis roseni
TCTTGGGGAGCTCTACAAGTGTACCAAATTTCATGTCTCTAGGATGAAGTAAGGGACTAGCAAAGGGTCCTTTGAAAATTGCGAGGTGGCGCCGTTGAGCGATTTCTTTTGCGATTTTTGCGAGGACCTTAAAATACGTAAATTTTAAACACCCTTTACTCGTCCGCCAAGTTTTGTGAGTTTTTGAATATGATAAAGCCCCCAAAAAGGCCCCTCTTTAGGGGGGCAGAATCATAATTAAAGCTGCAAGCAGCCTCGTGCGGCCCTCGCAGCCAAGCGCCGCTCCGGCCTATCAGCCACCGCGGGGCTTCCAGCTCCGCCGCCCGCCCGCAACCGCAGAAGCTCTCACGCAGTTTCCAGCACCGCTGCTCACTCGCAATCGCAGAAGTTGTCATGTATTTTCCACGCCCGTCCACCAGGCGTAATAATAAGAAACAGTACAGATACAATAGGCCTTCGCAGCACTTAGCTGCTCGGGCCTAATAATGACACTTTAAAAAAAAAAAACATTTTCTTCAGCCCTCCTTTTAGTACATACTCAAGCCCAATCCAACTGCTAGGTGTTCTGTGTAGCTTCATTCATCAAATGAGAATATCATTAAAGAGCTCACTGAAATCAGTGACTGACTTCACTAAGTGAAACTTTACATACATTATTTCCAAACTGACTAATGTTTTCAAGCCTTTATTTCTTTTAGTTCTACTTACAGCTCATTGTAATACCAAATTTAACATTAGAATGATTCATCAGACCAATAAAAACACTTTTGTGTTGCAATTTATGTACAGATATGCTCTGCACCTTATAAACTACTGCTTGGCCTTTCCATTCTCACCCTTCTCTTCATCACTTATTATGTGGTCAGAGCTTCTTTTTGACAGCGTGCCAAATATATTTATATCTTCTCTTGACCTCAGCACCCAGCCTTTTATGTGCAATTTGGATGTGTGTGTACTTTTTGCAAGCTGGGGACTCTATTGTCTGAACATGGCACATTTAATGTAGCTTGTAGCTTTATCATGAGGCCAGTATGCCACCATGAAGATAAACCATCACAGTCTAATGAAGGAAATTCCCTGGTCTCATAATCTCCTGATTAATAAATCATTAATAAATCATAATTAATAAATTCTTCAGCCAACCTAGAAGAATTCTCCAAGAACCTAACAAGACAAATGATGGTGTCATTTTTACTGCCGTCTGACTTCTTTATGTAATCAGGCTAAAATACCATATGTAGTCCTATGTAAAAGTTGTCTAAGTTATTATTTTCTATTTCTAAATTTTTTTTGGCGGTGGTGGCCTTCACTTGACAAGACTCAGGAAGGGGCCTTAGTACTGAGGACTAAGCCCCAAAGGAACTGAGGATGAGACCTTGCCACACAATACCACATCTACATTATTAGTTTTTAAATTGACAAAATAGAGCTGTTTTCTTGTATTTCTTTCTCTTCTTTTCTTCCCCAGGCATTCCACTTTGTAGTAACCACTTCCTGGTAACCTGGACTGTTTCGCAACCTCTTCTATGACCATTGAAAGGCCTCGGAAGTTTTTCAGTAGTTCATAACTGTTACTATGAGTTGTTAAATTTCTGCAACGGGTCATTATAACACCTAAAAACAGACAAGTTCCACTTTTATATGGAACAAGAGTGATCACTACTTCTTTGCACGGTGACCTTTTCCATTCCATGGAGTTCTTGGTTAACAGTGATTGTTCTAAAGGTTCTGTGTGGTTTTGTTTGGAGGCAATTTTGCTCATCTAGGCGAGCTTATGATTTTATATTTTATGTTCTATTTATTCAGCCTTCATTCCAACTGTACTATCATCAAAAGATGTGAGGGCCTTATAAATAAAATCTACTATAACATTGACATAACATAATATTTAACATGCTAAATGTCTGAGATGAAGCTCAAAATCATTATTTTTAAAAAATCTTATCCATTAGAAAGTTTTATATGATGTGCAGAATAATTGTTAATTGCAGTTCTTTTTAAAATAAAGGCAATTGAATGCTAAAAAAATTCTCTGGGGAAAAAATACAGTTTAATTCAATAATATTTTATTTATCTGAATGGAAATTAAATGTTGTAAATCTTATGGGACAAATATCAAAGAGCGGTTGTGGATGCTGAGACACAACCTGGACATCCTTCCTGACTGCTACTGGAAGGACGTCCAGTAGCAGTCTGTCTTGCAACTAATCTGAAGAGACCTCTAACTGAAGGCTGTTGCTGTATTTTACAGCAACACTCAGCAACATGTTGAGCTGGATGTTGCTAACATCCAGGCAGCAGATGATATTCCACAGTATCATCTCCTGGCTGATACCATCAGTTGTTGGCAGCTTTTCTAATCCATCAGTTTTGCTTTTGCTGCTCCTCTTTTAGTCCCTGTCTGGCCGTATGGTTAGAGAGCATTAGTCTAGATATGATTCTTTCCTGTTACAATAGATGGAAGAGATGACTTAAGCTTCCACCTTCTCTTTGCTCTCCGGTTTTGCTCTGGATCCATGAAGTGTTGTTTCCTCTCCTCTGGAGTTTGGAGTCATAGTTCAGATATTATCTCAGCTTTTGAGATGCTAATGAGCTGCTATCAGTTGTAAAAAATAGCCACAGTTATGCACCATAACATCTGTCCAAAAGTAAGAGCAAAAATTCTTCCAGCTGCTCGGCATCCAGAACCAGAGGGAATAATTTTCCAAATATGCAATGATTTAACTAGAAACATGACAAACAAAAGTCTGGACAGCCAATCAGAAGCAACGTAACAGAGCTGCTCCAACCTGCTGCCTCGATGGGGGTGCCACTCTAGAACATTACTGACTTTTAAAAATATTCCTCAACATAATTTCTGACTTATACATGCTATTTGACATTATTCTTAAATGTGAAAATGTCTGTCTTTTCTTTTTTTTGTGTGCTGATTATTATTTACCTTGTTACATTGAGTGAAAAATCTGATGAGCTAAGAGATGGGTAGTGTGAATAATTAGGATGTTCCTAACTGTATGTAATGCTGCTGAAGTTGAAGTGTATTTCTGACTTCATTGCAAATTCTGTCTTTTAGAACTGAAGAGGGGCCCAAGTCCAGGAGGCTAGCTTTCCTGACAACATGGAGCAGAAGAGATCCAGACCCAGGTAACGGTCGCTCAGTCGTTTAGTCAGTTTCATAAGACTGCAAATACCTTAAGGTCATTGAGTGTTACAAACAGTGCTGGTCTTTGAGAATGATTCTATGTATTTTATCCTGGCTTTGATCTATGTAAATATGGCTGGATTTAGTCTTAAATGTCTGCATAGTTACTAAAATTGCAGAACTAGAGAAAGACTTTCTTGACAGCAACATTCTACAGCAAAACTGACATCGAAAAGGCTTTGAAAATGAAATAGACACAAAATAAATTTGGTGTGAATTTCTTTTGTCCAAGCAAAAGGTGCCAAAATATTCTCCAGATGTTTCCTTTCAATTTTCATATACATTTTTATTTAGTCTATTAAAATTTGCCTCTCAAATTCCAATTTGATCAAATTTATGTGTGAGCTATTTTTCTTTATTTAGGAAAACAGCCTGAAAGGAAATGTTATTAAAATTCAAGGTCAAATTTGTTCATTATGGAATTATTCAATCTTATCTTCCGGCATCTGTGATCACACACCTGCTATTGTCCATATTTTGTGTCTGTAAAGATCATTTACTCAAAAGCTTTTGAATGCCACCCTGTGCTATAAACACTTACAGTCTCATTATAAAATGTTTCACTCCAACATATTTATCCATTCATATGTAGCAGAGGTGTGTATTGTCCAGTGTGTGAGCTGTGAGCTTTGACTCTTTGTGTTCTCTGTTCCACAGTGTGTCCCATTGAGTTTCCCAGTGTTCTGCGAGATTCCCTGGAAGTGTTGATCCTGAATGATAACCAACTGGAGTGTATTCCCCAGTCACTGTGTGCTCTACACAACCTTACTGAGCTGTATCTTTCTAAGTGAGTCTCTCTGTGTCTTGTGCATCTATCACGGTGAAAGTCATATTTAGTATTAAAAACAAATGCAGTAATTTCCTTTAGTAAAGGATCGATATTATGTATTTTCCAGGCACATAGTGAAATCTTATAGCACAATCAGGTAACTATTGTGCTATTCACAGTCATATCAAATATGACTGTGAATTTGACTTCACATCATAGCTGTATCTGACGCCTTAAAATAGGCTTCCAGCTCTTCAATAAGCTCCTATCCTTTCCAACACTCTGCCTTAGCACGTCATCACAACACTGGTTTGTAGTTATGTTGTTTAGAACTGCTCTTATGACCATTATAGTTTGTATTATGAGCTCAGCAGAAGCACAGGTCCACCACGTGCTTGCTAATTGTTGCTGCTGCTAGTCTGAAGGAGCTGAGTGGGGAAAACATGGGGGAGGGGTTTCTCTGTGAGGCAGAATCTCACTTTGGAAACTGCAGCTCCAAGGTAGAGCTTTGGGTCAATAGGCGTCGCATTGTATGAACATGCATTTAGGATTCAAAGATTCCTCAAACTTGCTTGGAAGAATAAAAGTAACACACCAGGTATGTTTTTAGTGAGAGAATAACATTATAAGATCAGATAAAGCTCAAAAAAATGTATTGTGTGTAATAACCACCCTTTAACTAAGATTGGTCTTATTTAATATATTCTTCTAAAAAGAAGACACTCATCCAAGTATCACAACTTGGACATCCAGACAGTGTGATAGCTGTGAATTCCCCTTGCTGTGACTCTCTGATTGATGTTACATT
The DNA here is from genome assembly GCA_903066815.1 of Brachyrhaphis roseni. Taxonomy (NCBI): domain Eukaryota; kingdom Metazoa; phylum Chordata; class Actinopteri; order Cyprinodontiformes; family Poeciliidae; genus Brachyrhaphis; species Brachyrhaphis roseni. Next base: position 4,780 of record CAEFZY010051061.1, read on the forward strand.
TCCTGCTGATAGTAATCCTGGAATCCGAGAACTACCAGCAGAACTGGGACAACTTTCCAACCTGTGGCAGCTGGACATTGAAAACCTCAACATCAACAATATTCCACAGGCAGTAAAAGATGAAGGTACTACTTCATCACAAAAACACTCTGATTCTTCTCACAGATAGATCTAATTGATCAGGTTTTAACTGATTGTCTGACACTGTGGTTGTGTGACTGAAAAACTATAACTTCCATTTTTAAGGAATGTTTTATAAAAACAGAATATCTTACTGCCAGCTCTGACTTGAGTGGTCAGCTGTGCATCCTCTTAGATTGCTGGTTCTATCATTTTTTCCAGCTGTTGTTGTTGACAACCTCCTCCTAATGTATGCACAAATGACTCTATTTAGCTCTTGATGTTGATATTGGGTCATGCTTTTAGTTTTTAAAATTTTAAACACAGTACACACATTGGCAATGTGATCCTGTAAACAATACTGTAAAATACTGATGAATCCAATTAAACACAGTAAGCACTTGTGCTACAGATTCAGGAATAAAATATGTGTTTCTGTGTTGGGAAACAGGCACCAACTCTGTCCTGGTGTTCCTCCGGGCGCAGCTTCGAAAAGCAGAGCCCTGCAGACTGCTGAAGATGCTGGTGGTTGGTCCGCCCAGGCAGGGGAAGTCGGCCCTGGTGGAGGCTCTACTGACGGGCAAGGCGTCTCCCTTCACCCCCTCAGAATGCAGTATCTCCACCTTCAGCTGGGAGCTGGAAAAACCCAATGCAGGCAAAAATAATGTGAGGAAAATGCAGAGAACCCATAACGTGTGCTTACTGTCAACTCAGCATGCACAGAGACTTAAAGCTGGAACATTTCTCCATGCGTCCATGACAGAAGGAGTCAGTCGTGTTCCATGTGTGGGATATTGGTGGTCCGGCCAGCATGACCACAGTCAACCAGTGTTTCTTCACTGATAAGTCCCTGTTCGTGGTTATCTGGAACCTGGCTCTGGGAGAGGAGGCTGTGGCCAACCTGCAGACATGGCTTCTCAACATAGAGGTGACTTTTCTCTTTCCCTCTTTTATATACACACACAGGCACACACGTTTTTATTTATCCCTATATTGGCACTTTTCATTGCCTTTCATTCATTTTTTATTCAATTGCTATAGTGTTACCCTGACCTTTACCCTAACCCCACCCATTACCAGTATGTACCTAATCCTAAACCTAACATAAACTCCACTCACACTTTAGTCCTAAACCTGACCCATAACTCTGAAACAACACCTCTTCCTGTGGGACCCAGATTTTGAGCCCTATAAGGAGCAGCCAGTCTCCACAACATTGTATTTGTTGCAAAAATGTGCCTTACAATCTAATACAAAGACACACAAAAGTTTGTATTTCTTCCCACATTTGCACTTTGTATTAACTTCTGTTGATTTTAGCAACTGCATTCATGCCCACCCCAAACTCTTACCTTACTCATTACCATTATACTCATAATCCTAACCTTAACCAAAACCTAAGTCACACCATACCTCTAAATCTAACCTTCACCTTTAAAAGGGCTTCCCCTGCATTAGAACTGCACTGTAAAAAAAAATGTCTCTAACTTACTGAAAAATACCAGCAGACAGAGTTTTCCACAGCGTTTCTATGTCTTGACTTTCATCTACATGTATAATAACTTCTAGTGTTTTGTGTCCTCTAGGCACGAGCGCCCAACTCTTCTGTGGTAGTTGTAGGAACCCATTTGGACCTCATTGATACTAAGTTCCGCACAGAGAGGCTGGCAACACTGCGAGCTTATGTTCTTGCACTGTGCCGATCGCCATCTGGATCGCGGGCCGCTGGTTACCCCGACGTCACCGTCAAACAGCTGCAGTAAGACACAGCTTATCTGTAATCACAATTATTAATAGCTGCATAAGCCTAACATTGATTAAATCCTTGTGGTACAACACTTGAGTCACATTTCAAAAGGAAAGTTTGATTTTCATTGGTTAATTTCTAAGAATTTTTTATTTGTATTTACTTTAATCAGTTTCATGTTACGTCAGTGAGAATTGTGGTCAGTAACAGAGGGATGCCATCAGTTCTGTCCAGCGCCTACATGTTAAGAAATGCTTCCTGATAAAAGTTGTAGCAGTTCTTGCATAAAGACCTTTTGACACCCAAACACAACCAAGCAAACACCGTCTCCCTGTTCATCAGGTGTATACATGTGTTGATGTGTCCTTTGACTAGACCTTGAACACGTAGTTGTTGTCTACCAATCATGTCTGGTGGTGAAGGGATGTGGTAGCCTGAGAGTGTGGATGAGGTAATGTGACAAGAAGTCTGAAAGTACTTTGAGAAGTTAGGATGAATAAAAAAAAACACTTTTTCACTTCCATATTGACAGGTCTCATAAGTAAACAACAGAACTGTGTTTTTGGACACTGAAGTTTCTGTTTTCTTTTTTCTTGTGTTGCCTACAAGGCAATTTTGATCAAATTAAAAGATGACTGTAACTTGTAAATATGCCAGATGTTTGAATGCCTATGTTGCTGTTCTTTATCCACATCATAAATATACCTACAGTATAGGATATTTTATGTTGGCTTGGCATTATTTCCCAGCTGCCAGAAGTGAGTTTCTCTGTAATCTACCAGAGAAATTTGTGATTCGTCAGACATCCAAAGTGTTTCCAGAACATCAATGAAACCTGCTGCACTCATCTGTTTGTGTTTCTCCTGGCGCTCAGTGAGGTGTCGTGTAAGACTCTGGAGGGTTTTGATGGTCTGAAGATGCTGCTCTACCATGTGGCTCTCTCTATGAAGGACAGCAGCAGCAGCTCAGGCTGTGGGAGCAAGCTGCTGACCAGACTGGTGAGTTCTGCTCTGATCTGATCATCTAATATGTGGACTCCCCGTTTACTGGGTTTGTTCTTTATGATCACCTCTCCCACACAAATACGTTCTGTTTGCTTGATAATTTGAAAATCAAAGTCATGTTCTCTGATTGGTCCCATTTTCTGCTGCTCATCTGGAGATTTTTTTTTTTAGAGATTTTCACCAAATAACCAAAGATCATGTTGCTTATGTAAAATGGAAAAGTGCTGCATTTTTTACATGTTTGTATTTCTGTATGTTGTCCATCAGATTCCAAGGAGCTATTTGATCCTACAGGAGGCAGTGATAGCAGAGAAGAAGAGGAGACATGCTGAAGGAGAGGTCCAGTACCTGACTGAAGCTCAGTTACTCAGTATCATTGAACAGAACCCAGAGAGTGACATCAGAGATTATGAGGACCTGCAAACTGGTAGGCAGACTGGAATGGAAACCCATTTCATGTTCTAACATTAATAATGGCTTAATTCATAAATGTTTTCAGGAGACCAGAGTATTTATCCCATTTTACAGGGAAAAGACCTGGCTATGACTCTCTGCTTTTCTCTTCTTTGTACTTCATCTAGCCATCAGTTTCCTGATTGAAACTGGAACCTTGCTGCACTTCCCTGACACCAGCCATGGCCTGTGTACTCTATACTTCCTGTGTCCTGTGTGGCTGTCAGACTGCTTAGAGAGGATTGTACATCTGAACTCTTGTCGTCCTGTCCCCAGGAATGGAGTGATCAAAGTGGAAGACCTCAGGGTGAGCCTTCAGTGTCTGCTGTTGTGTTTAATGGTGATCTGAAGCTTCTGCAGACTCTCCTGCTGTGATCTCTGCTGTGCAGAAGCTGCTGGCTGGAACAGGGTTCACCCAGGAGACAGAGGAGCAGTACTTCCAGTTTCTGGCAAAGTTTGAGATAGCTCTGCCTGTTGCCAATGACAGGTAAAACTGAGCAAATTTATTGGAAAAAGAATTTTGTTCTTACATTCTACATGACAATATAAAAAAGTAGTGATGGGACTTTTATTCCAGAGTTTGTAATTTTTTCCATCACATTTTAATCAAAAACAAAACATAAACAAAATAAGCAACATTTTCAATCCCTTTTTGCTGCTAAATTATTTAATAAACAGACATACGAGGTCAACAACAGATATTTATAGTTTAATATGTTATTCAGGTTCTTCAACTATCAGGTTTCCAGAGTTTCAGGAACTCCTGATTGTTCATGGAACTTCTGTAGAAATGTGAGCTGTAGATGCTGACAATAGCATCGGCGAAGTCTGTGCTACTACATGTTTAGCATTTAGATAATATTTTAGGTTTGAATAACTTTGCTGAGAGGCTAACAACTTTAAGCGCAACTTGCACACGAGGTTTTTTCCAACGTTTCATCAGATTGTTTTTTTTTTTAAGCAAAAAAATGAAGGCCAAGTGTGCCCAGAGAAACGGCCTCGTCGTTCATCGATATTATTTGCTGATGTCACTTGAGCATTGGATTTACTCGGATATCAGAAGCACAACACAAAGGTTATGGCTTGGGACGATTCAGATTACGTAATAGTGTTAAAAAAATGTAACGCATTAAGATTCATTCATCCATCCATTTATTTACACCCTTATGCCATTGGGTCGGGAGTGGTGCTGGCGTCCATCTCCAGTTGTCCTCATTAAAATTGATGTAATGAATTTCTCGAAATTAACGCATTAAAGTTCCAAACCTAATAAAAATGTTTTTATTTTATATCCATATGTTTTTGATAATTTTCTGTTTGATAATCATGTATCCAAATGTATGTGAATAACATAGGCTGCTGTAGGGTGTCCTAATTTTTTCCCCTGACTGTCCTTCATGTAAACAGTTACCATAAACAGCTTTCCCTCCTCAGCAGCTACACACTTTATCCAAGAGGATTCGTTTCCACTTACATTTGATTTTAATCAGTTCACATTAATTCAATACAGCCAGAGCAATCAGACTAAAGTTTAGTTACATATAGTTCAGTTTGATTCAGTTCTGTTGTATTTTCAGGTTCAGTCATGTCACGCATACGAGTTAAACTCTGTAATCTTCGTATTCCAGTCCTCCATCCTGAGCAGCAGAGAGGAACAGCTCAACTTTAACAGGAAGTAAACATCAATTTGATCCATCTGCCTTGACTGAACCAAACAATAACAATAGTTTAAAAGCTGGAGTCAGCATTCAATATGTTTACCGTTATAAACTGAATCATCCAGAAGAAGAGCAGCACCTGATAATGGAGTGAATAAATCTAAGTTTTCCTGTCCGTCTTTATTCTTGTTGTGTCTCCTTCTTTAGATATTTGCTGCCACATCTCCTTCCTCCAAAGCCAGCCATGGACATCCACAGCTTCCACCGGCACACCAACAACACGCTGCAGCGTCTCTTTAAGATGAGCTTCGTTCCCGCTGGCTTCTGGGAGCGCTTCATTGCCAGGATGCTCATCAGCCTCACAGAGATGGACCTTCAGGTGAATTCTCCACTAGAACCTCAGTGACCACGATGTCACTGTAGGGATTTCTTCATGATTGACATATATTGTGGTGTTCCTACAGTCATTTGATTCAGCCAAAAACAGGAGCCTGAACCGCAGGAGTTCCCTGATCTACAGCTTCGCTGGCAGCCAGCAGAGGAACCGCTGCAGCACCTTCAGGGTGCGACGCAGCCAGACTATCTACTGGAAGGAGGGGCTTCTGGTCACTTTTGATGGAGGTTACCTCAGGTCAGAATGGGGGATCCTTGAACGCTGACATTTACTGAGGAATGATAGAGCACAGCTGGGCAGAAGGACAAAGTTGTTAATCAGAATTCAGAAAGAGATGCTAACATTTGTCAAAAGAATTTTGTGGCAAAAGAAGAAATTTTTCACTAATCTCATTAACTGTTTCCTCAATCCACATAGCGACCTTTAACCTCATCCTCAGCCAAAACCTAGGACTTCTTAAAGATTTGCGCACCATGAGAGCTTCAGCTGTCAAACGTCAGCTATTTACAGTCAGGTGGAAAACTTACAACACCGCATGAAAGCATGTGGATATATGGATATTTAATAATAATTCAACAAAACTGAGATTCAAGTTATAAGACTTTATTTAAACTTACAAACCGTTTCACACCTAGTGTAAAATAGCATCTTATAGAATACACCACCTGAGTGTCACATTTATTCCCACTGAAAAACAATCCACAAGTGTCTGATGAGAACATTGCCCAGCAAAGAGGTTTGTCCTGTTTAGAACCATTTAGCCTGCTGTGTTCCTGTCTGTTGGACTGAAGGCAGACTGCCGTGTTTTTATTGATTTGGTATTTGGTATAGAACAAATTCTCATTTTCAACAAAAATAACCTGTTCAGGAAACATCAAAACATAAAACAGGATTTCATACAGCGGAGTGATTTTTATGCTTAATTTAAACCACTTTCTTGTTCCAGTTGTAAATAACGAGTTTAGTCATAGATATGTTAATATTATTTGTTAGAGAACTAAATATAAAATAAGATGTTTTTATTTCATATTTCATATTCTATTGGACTAATATAAATAAAATGTAAAAAATACACACCAAAAAACAGCACTTTCAGCTACTCTGCTAGAGCTCATTTATTAAAAATGTATTCATAATGTGTTGAATTTCTAAGACGTTTGTCTGACGGAGGCCATGTGTTCATGTCTGCAGTGTGGAGTCGTCTGATGTTAACTGGAAGAAGATGAAGAGTGGAGGCATAAAGATCCTCTGTCAGTCAGACATCAGAGACTTCTCTGCCATGGCCTTCATCACTGACCACGTCAACTCTCTGATGGAACAGTGGTTTCCTGGTCAGCGCTCCTTTCCTCTCATATTTGTAGTTGAAGAGGAGGACAACTTCTTTTCACTTTAGGATGCTGTCCTGCTCTCATTTAAAATTTACACACAAAGAAAATTAGTGCTACTTGCACGTGATGTTTCATAATGAAACACTTCTTGCTCTCAAATGTAATGCTTCTCACACTGAACCGTTCTGCTTCTGTCTGAGAACCATGAGAGAAATGTCCAGTGATTGGCTCACTCTGTGGACTCTCCTTTATGTTGATCTTCACTGAACTGTAGTGTTGATCCCAGCCTGTGTGAACTCCAGCCAGTTTACAGGTGTGCAGATGCCACTGACTAGTAGGATTCACCCAAAACCTTGTGTGAAGAACTGCCTGGCAGCAATCCATTACATGAAAGACCTTGTTCTGTTTTTATCTTGATGCTAATCAGCTGCTTCCAGTAGTAAAAGCCTTACCTTGTTGCCACGGTTACGCACCATAGCAACTCTCCGAAAGTAAAAAGGTAAGCGCTAACATCCTCCCAGCTGCTCAGCATCCATAACCAAAGGCAATCACTGACCAAACAGGAACCAATCAGAAACAACGTAACAGAACTGCTCCAACATGCTGCCACCAGAAGGGGCGCTGCTCCTGGTTATTTAGCTTAGTGTTACTTTTGCATCCATTAAAACAAGTAAATATCACTTTGTCTTCCTGTCCCTGCTCTAGCTTTGACAGGCACCCAGAGTGATGGGAGTCTCCTCATTGAGCAGTATGTGCCCTGCTCCCTGTGTGCCCCGAGGGACCAGCACCAGCAGCAGGAGCAGGCAGAGGATGGCAGAAGAAGAGAAGCAGAGGTTCATTACTTCAACATGGAGGACTGTGTGCTGGCGGCTGTGGAACAGGAACACATCGTCTGTCCTCAGCATCCGGAGCAGCCAATCCCTCTGCAGGAGCTGGTCCCAGAACTGTTCATGACCGACTTTCCAGCACGGTAAACCGCTCTCATTAAACACTGCAGACTTGTGGACTGTTGAGCCCACGTTGAGGGAAGTCACTAAAAACAGAATCAGGACTTTAAATGAGTTAAATATAAAGCCTGTTATTAATAACATTAAATGAGTTTATGGATTTTCAGTGGAAGATAGGCTGTTGCAATGGTAGGTTCTATGATCAATAGAACCTACCATTATGCACATTAGGCATAAAAGTTGTCATTCCTTCTGTTCTCCTGATGGTTTTTACAGGCTAGTAGTAGATTGACACATTCAATATTTGTTTACTTTAAACAGCACAATACTGACTGAGTAATTATGGCCTTGTCCATAACATAAACTGTGGCAACCTGAATCATGTCAAAGTTTAGTTGCAACTAAAGATACCATTAATGTTGGCTTGATGAACATCATGACTCACAGCTCAGCCAGGTGTTAATGGGAAAAAGGGAAATGCCCTTTAGCACATGTATGAGTGGCCCAGACAAACGGCACACATTTCTGGTTCTGCAATCACTGCAGCATGTTCTGAAAGCATGCACATCAGGGCTGCAGCTAAGCATTACTTTAGTAAGTGATTATTCTGACAATTAATCAATAAGTTGGATTAAAAAAAATGTATAAGTATTAAAAAATACATTGCATACATAAAATGCTAATAAACAAATACTTCAATATCTTTCTTATATAAGAAAATAAACATTTTATTGCCTAAAATATAATAACAGCATTTCTTTAGTAAACACTTTGTAGCAACGAAAGCATCTGCAGCTTAAACATCCTTCTAAAATCAACAATAGAAGCTCAGGTGTTTCTGGACTGAGCATCAGTACAGAGCAGGGCTGACATGTTGAGTAGTTTTTGGATCGACCAGTTATTAACTGGACCACAAAAGGTGCTTTATAGTATTTTTTGAAGCTAAAATTGACACTTGAAAAATTCTAGTTAGATCATATTTACAAAGTTTTTTGGGTTTTTTTTTTTTTGTAAAGTTTGGCTTAATTACTGTTCTGCGTGTGTTATTCTTTCAGCAACATTTTTTTAAGACTTAGCAGTTAATCAATTATTAAATTGATTGATAATTATTTCAATAATTGAGCCATCATAATTAATAATAATAATAATAATATTGTGATCCAATTAAGTACAATTAATCATATCAACCCTAATGCAGAGTCCTCTAATCTGCCCAGATTGACATGTACTATGGACATAACACAGTTATGTATAAAGGAGGGTTTCTGGTTCTATTTGTGCAACAGGTGGTCACTTGCACATTATGCATAATATTATAATACAGAACTAAACACTGAAAAGGAATTTTCCAAGCGATGTCTACAGCTTAGGCGTGGAGCTTAACAATTGGCACATTTACTTGTACGTGTGTGTGTGTGTGTGTGTGTGTGTTAGGCTGTTTCTGGTGAAGGCTCAGCTGGAGCTGTGTGAGGATGAACAGAACATCCTCGGACAGGGTGGCAGTGGGACCATCATCTACAGAGCCAGATACAGAGACCAGCCAGTTGCTGTGAAGCTCTTCCACTTTAAGAGATGTCGACAGCTGTCAGCCACCAGCGATACAGGTGCGATATCTTTCTATTTATGTGATTGCTTTGTTTATGAAAGAAATCATCGGTTTGAAGAATAATTTGACATAAAAATGGCAAATTTACATGATTAACTCATGATTTAATCCCACCGGCAACAATTGTTGACAGAGATTTTTTTTCTAACTTCTAGAAACTCTAAAATAATTGTTTTGACTTTTGGCAGCTAATTGAAGTTTTAAAATAAAATAGTAATGTGTCTACTCTAAGCAATATCAATTTCATGTATCTAGTGTGAAAGGTCACAAGACCAGACCTCTTCCTGCCTGTGACGCTGGAGGTAAATGTCTGTCACAAACCTGTACAAGAGGAAGTCGGTAAAATACTTTAATAAACAAATATAAATAAAATATTTTGAACATATGTACTTTCAAGTGTCTTCTACTGATATATAAAGAAAATTGTGTCCCTTCATTCATATTTTGATCATAAGAAGAGTGAATGTAAGCATGGCAACAATTGGTGCCGCTAGCATAATACATAGACAGCACTCTGCTATGTGTCCATAGCTTTGCTGTTTATTCTATATACCTTGCTGTTCCCACACAGCTTAAAACCATCAGATATTTCAGATCTTCCAGACCTGAAGGAACCTCAAAATGATGTCTTCTACTTCACTGTCATTCCCACAGTTGAACCCCTCCCCTATTTCACTCCTCCAAAAGGCAATCCTTTCCACAAAATGTGGCCGATGCACTGAATGACCACTACAAGATGATGCCACACCTGAATCTAGTTTAGGACAGGGTCAAGGTGTAGTTCTTGGTCTGGTAGAACAGGGAGAATTTCCTCCCAGATGCAGATTTGTTCATATTAACACTTTTACCAGATTTTGCCTCTTTGATGAAATGACCAAATGAGGTCAAAGGTCACTCGGCAGATTGAAACAATGACATCTGCAGCATGTAGCACTGAATCTTTATGTATCCAAAATATTTCTGAACACTCTTGTAACCATTTTTTGTTATAATAAGTTATGCATGTTATGATTTTTCTTATTTTTTATATGTATAAAGTGGCCAGATTTGTGTAATTCAGACTATGCAGTTTCCCACCGGCAGCAATTGTTGCAGAGTATAAAACCTACATTTTCACTAACATAACCAACATAAAATATAATAATTCATAAATATCATGTGTTAAAGTGCATGCATTTCAATCCAAGGATTGAAATGCATGCACTTATTTTGCAGGAAAAAAATTGGGATTAAACAGGTTAATGTAAACGTAGCTGTAGCGGTCAGAGAGCTAGTAGAGCAGCCCCAGGTTTATTCGTGTTGATTACTTCACAGATGTTCCAAACCTTTATATAAAACCCAACATATGTTCAGTTAAAAATATGTTGTCTTATTTTAATACAGTAATGTATTGTCTGTTGACCTTTGACCTCCCTCACATGAATGAGTAGAAATAACAGTCAATACAGAATCCAATTATATACACAAAGCACTTAAAGTATTTTTCTTTTCATATTTTTTCTGTTCCTGCTGTTTTCATCAAACTTAATGTTTATATTATCCAACAAATTTTAATATCAGAGATACCGTATAACATTTACAGCATCAAACATTTCATTTATTAAAGGGACATATCATGCAAAGTTCACTTTTTCAGCCACATTTTTTGTGTACTTTTGCTGTGGAACTACTAAGCAAGGTTATGATTTTAGGGTAATCAGTTTTGTTAATCCACCATTTTTTATTTCTCACTCTAATTTTGTAATCCAAGTTTAGTTATGCCAAAGTTGCAAGTTAACAAGTAAAAATGTTTGATTCTAGCAATTATTAACACAGGATCTTTACATCACCCCCTGGTATCAGAGTCTGGTTAGATTTGATTTATGTATCCACTCTAGCTTTGACAGGCACCCAAAGTGATGGGAGTCTCCTCATTCTGAAATACCTTGTCTGAATGAGGCCTCAGTGGTCTTAGATTAGGTCAGAGTTCATTCAATTAAATTCAAAAATACTTTTTTTTTCCCAAAGAAAAACTAAATATTATCATAACTCAAATCGTCCAAGTAGCTGGTGATGATGACGCTGTGAGCAGAAAGGATCCTCAGTAGCAGTCAGTTGAATCTGAAGATGCCTCTGACTGAAGACTGTTTGGTATATGACAACCTGTCATGACATGCTAACAGCTTAAATATATTTCTGCAAAGATGTGGGTAAAGTAAGTCTAAGTTGAGTCTAACAATGAGAGTTAACCCTTATAGTGTTATTTTTTTTTATATAGTGGATATGGATAAAAGGTGTTAGCTGCTGCTGCTATCTTTTATATTATTCCATAGTTTATTAAAATCATGACAGTAATAAGCTCTTGTTTGGCCCTCAGACACCATGGTGAAGCACCTGCAGTTTGTCAATGCGTGTCGCAGCTTCTCTGAGTTCCGTCAGGAGGCCAGCATGTTGCATTCTCTGCAGCATCCCTGCATCGTGGCTCTGGTTGGCATCAGCATTCATCCCCTGTGCTTCGCGCTGCAGCTAGCGCCTCTTGGCAGCCTCAACACGGTGCTGGAGGAGAGGCAGAAAGGCAAACACTCCTACAACCGTCTGTCTGCTCATTTCCTCAGAATGCCTCCAATATTTTCTCACTTGAACACTTTGTGTCTCTTGCCTAGGCTCAGAGTACATGCCTCTTGGTCAGATGTTAACCTTTAAGGTAGCGTATCAGGTTGCAGCAGGACTGGCCTACCTCCACAGAAAGAACATCATCTTCTGTGACCTGAAGTCAGACAACATCCTGGTGTGGTCCCTGGAGGTGTGTATGTGGCTTCCTGCACCAGCGCCACGTCTGGAGGCCTGAGGGCTGCCGCTCATTAAACTGTGCTGCTCCAGGTTCAGGAGCCCATCAACGTTAAGCTGTCCGATTATGGAATCTCTCGGCAATCCTTCCATGAAGGGGCGCTGGGAGTGGAGGGAACCCCAGGATACCAGGCTCCCGAGGTCCGACCGGGCATTGTGTACGACGAGAAGGTACCAAGCTTCTCTTTATTACTTCACTCTGCAAATACTGTGGTTTTGATCTTTACAGCTCATAATGTAGTTATGGTCTTATTGTTCTGTAGTGCTTAAATGAACAAATCGTTCAGACTTTCAGTCTCTATAACCGGTAGAAACAAACTGCAATGAAATTCTGTTAAAGATGCTTTATTAAACATGAATTATAGGCGGGGGGGATTTATATATGCACCACACACTGTTCGGATTTTTATTTGCATGAAAATAATTTTTAAAAATGGAATCAAACATTATTTCAGAGATATGGAAAACATTATGTTGGTCTATCACAAGAAATCCCTGTGATAGAAGGGAGCAAGGGCATAGGTTTGGTCTAAGTTTTGGTGGGGACCTTGACACTCATAATAAATGTAAAACTACGAAGCTTCCGTTGGTCAGGACATATGGCAAAAATTGGTCGGGACTTTTTTATATCCCGTGAATATGAAAAAGTCTCGCTCCCCCCCCCTCCGGCAGCACCGTTCCGACACGGTCTCGGAGGCTCATAATAAATGCTTCCGTTCCGCGCACCGCCTGCTGCTAATCAAAGATCGTACATCCACGTTCTTTCAGTAAATATGGCAAAAATTGGTCGGGACTTTTTCACATCCCGTGAATATTGGTCGGGACATGTCCCTACCGTCCCTACCCAAACCTATGCCCATGGAAGGGAGTGTATATATATATATATACACACTCCATTTTATATTTCATACCTGATAAACTATGTGATCTGCTGCACTGATTCAGTGCACGTAACACATAATGATATTCACATATTTTTCATACCTGTGGTACATTTAGGTTTAGTTTTAGCAAAATGTTTCTTCTGATTATTGTTTTGGAGCCCAGACTTAAAGCTCATGCAGACTCTATGGCGGGAGCTAAACATTAGGGTGATGGTAAGGAGGCCTTTCAACTTGGAGCTCATCATCAAAGATTAATGAATGAATTTGGATAAACCAATAATATTTTATGTGCTGATTATTGATAAATCTGTATTGTTTTGTTTAATAAAAGTAAATGAACAAGGGTAAAATATTTGTTCCTCTTTTTGGTTGAATGGAATGGTGATTTTAAATCTGAATCTGCCAGAAGTTTGGATCATTTTTGGGTGGAGTTGTGATATTGTGTTCCTAGAGCAGCTGCAGTTGTTCCTGGGCCTGTGTTTGGACACTTCCAGCTTAGGGCCCACTGTAACGCTGCTGAATGCTTTCTGCCCTCCCCCGTCCATCCAGGTGGACATGTTCTCCTATGGAATGGTTCTGTATGAGCTGCTGTCTGGGCGGAGGCCGGCTCTGGGGAACCACCAGCTCCAGATAGCCAGGAAGCTCTCCAGAGGCATCCGGCCGGTGCTGGGCAGTCTGGAGCAAGTCCAGTTCTACAGCCTCCACACCCTGATGACTGAGTGCTGGGACACCAAGCCTGAGAAGGTGAGTCCATCAGCAAAACGCTGAAGCTTTTTGTCTTGTTGTCTTCATGGATCCTGTGATGTCACATCATATTACTGACATGTCATTTCATGGACACACCAGGCCGTTTATATAATAAATACCAAGGTTGGGTTTCATATCTAGACAGTTTCTGAATTTGTTACGTAATGTTGCAGTGTGCAACTTTGAATAAAAAAATTATGTGTGTTATACATATTTGTTAAAACTGTCACTATGATGTGGCAGTTTGATATGAGAAAATCTATGAACAAAAAAATCAAGCAAATCTAGCTCCTCCTGCCATCTGCAGAAATACACTGCTCAGTCAGAAACAGCCAATCAGAGCCAGGAGGCGGGTCTTAGTGCTGTCAATCTTCCTCGTATACACACTGCTCACATCCTCCCCCTTGCTCTCTGCTACTCTGCAGCTGGTTCGTCACAACTGGAGCTTTCCACAAATTAGCATTTGTGGAAAGCCATCATCATGGTCAGTGATAATGGCAGAAAAGCGGTTTTCCTGGAATGGTAAATTGTTTCTCTGCCATTAGCACATTGAGCAGCAAGCAAGTACATGAGATTGATTGACAACACTAAGCCCCTCCTCCTGGCTCTGATTGGTTGCTTTGGACTTAGCATTTGGCAGCAGGACCACAGGGAGAAAGCAGAGGAGCCTCATTTTTTCACAGATTATCTGTCTCATATTACACTGTCACAACATAGTGAGATTTAAATTTTTTTCTTCTTCTTCAGAAAAGTTACCTATTGCAGCTTTAAGGAGCATGCCATGTTTTATTGGTTTTATTTGAAAGTATCACTTTTATTTTTATCCCCATTTTCTGGCGTTTGACTTTTGGATCTTATAAAGCAGACTCTCTGTTACAGATTTTCTTCTCACTCCTTTCCTCTTCAGTTTTATGTGTTGAACTCTCAGCCCCACTTACCCTGCTCCCCTAAACACAAATTCCAACTCTAGCCCACAGCAGACTTGGTAGACCATAACAGAGTGGGACCTCTCTAGTTGCCTGTCAAATCAAGAGACCAGAGAGGAGCTGACATGGTCAGGACCGGCCGTCCTGAAGAACTTTATGAAATTTCACAAAACCTGCTAACTATGATCCTACGGCACCTCTGTAAACGCTTTACAGCGTGACCAAGAAATCTGTTATGCTGGAAGTATTATACTGTTTCTTCTTCAAAATATAAGATGTCACTATTAAGGCATTTACTGCCCAGCACTAAACTGTGGTGTAATCATGTAAACTAAAATATATACATGTGGTGCATGCAAAAATGAGGAAGTAAAGCATGAAGAGCTCCAAAATGTGCAATACGTCTGAGGAACTAACACTTAATGTGTCACTCCCTGCTAATTAGGAGCTGCTTTTATTTTTAACTGTAAAACTATAAAAGTTGTTATTAATTATGAGAACTTTACTTTTTAGTAGGCATAGAGTCACATATATATGTAGTCAGTTTTTCCAAGGGGAGTATCCTGAGAACTTCAGTGTACCAACCCTCTACTTTAGAACAGTTCTTAGAAGTCCAGTATTTGAGAATCATTTTTCTTGCACGTATAAAAGGATTTCAAAAAGCTTAGTGTTGTCATTGTTTCTTTTGTCGTCTACTGTAGCTGTGAGAATGCATGACTGAACTTGGATGTAAAAACCGTTTGGTTCATGTGTGGGCTGTATCAGGGACGTATAGTACAGTAATTGTGCAAACTATTTTGAAAACAGAGGTTCCTGGAAATATCTCATATCTCTATTTTATTTTGTAAAGCATTCATGGGTGTTCTGAAAGCACTAACAGATGAAATGCATAAATTAATATGTTCAACCATATTGCATGTGTGTGTGTTTAGAGGCCAGTGGCACTGCGGTGTGTGAGACAGATGGAGGAGCCCAGTTTCCCCTGCCTCAGGTATCTGTTGTCCTGCGACAGCCAGTCACAGCTCTTCCTGTCCCAGCTGCAGGGATGCAGCGCTGTCTTCTGGCACGGAGACAACGAGGACAGGTTTGTCTCTGTTTAGATGTCTCCTCTTCACTGCTCTGGAAATCAAATGTTCACTCTGTGCTTTTAATCAGGCAAAGCATTAAATTGTTAAAGGAAAACATGGTGATGCCAAACTCTCAAAAATATTGGCAATGTACTGAGACTGCTAACCTGACAACAATATTATCATGAAATGACCGTTATTTTAATTTAATCCTTATATTTTAAATACTGACCCAACAGTGAGTGTGTCATGGCTGAAGCCAAACACACTCATTACATTTTATTCACTCATTTAACAGGTAGAGACAGCAACATGATGAGATTTACTAAGAAATTCATCTTTCTATAGACTACAATGAAATGTGTGTCCATGTACACATGTGTTCAAAGGTTTTTGCCGCAGAACAAACTTTTTTGGCTTCTAGTAGGGGTTCACGAATTGGTCGGCATATTTCCGTAGTTTTGAGAGACCAGAGATCAGCCAATACTTCAATGAGAAACTGATCTTCCTCCAAAAAGCTCTGACAGTCAGCCGCTCTGCTCTGCCTTACAGAGGGCTGCTGACAGAGACGCCCTCCAGGTCACGTCTGAACAAATGTGGCTAACAAAAGTCCTCTCACTGTTGCCAATTTAGCAATTTTGTTGCTTTTTTTTAGAAACTTTTCAGACCTCTCTAGCAACTTTTATATTTTCAAAATAGCAACTAGCGACAAATCTAGCAACTTCTTTCTGTGTTAGTGGAGAGCAATGTTCTAAACTTTTTTTTATGTTAGAGAGCACCACCTCACACACAGTTAAAATGAGTTTGCATTGTTTCACAGGTATTGCTCAGGTTTGACAACATCTACAGGTCAGGCTTTTAAAGTTTGGCGAGCCAGAAGATTTTTAATGCAATTTACACTGAAGAACATTCAATAGGCTTAAAATACATAAAATTCCTGTAAAGAGGGAACATTTCCCATAATGACTGTTTTTCATCAGAACTTTTTTTGTCTCACATGGTGGCTATAAATCAAATCCTGACTGATGATATTCTTTGTGAAAAAATTGTTTTCTTGGCTGCTATTGAGAGTTTAAAATGTGCAATGAAAGCAGCTTTATGCCCACATGCAGGTGGTGTTAATTATAAATATGGACTCCTGCAGGGTTTCTCTGCTTTAGCCTCTCACCCCTCCCAGTCCTTTAATTCTGTAAAAGTTGTATCACCTTTTGCTGCCCAGTCAACTCATGTCTGCTTTTGCACCTTATAAACTTTTAAACCACAATGTTTTTGACATTGACTGTTTTTTTTATTTGTGTTGTCCACTCTACAGCTTGAACTTTTTAGTCACTTTGTTTAAAGAAATGAGTCCAAAGAAAAGTTCAGATAAAAATGTTGGCAAGTTTTTAATTGATAACTTTACAACAAAGTCTGACTGGTTAGAAAAGAAAGGGGGTGGGGAAAACAGTTGGAAATGTACACATTTCTTCTTCTGTTGTTTTATTTGCCATTTTAGATTGCTGGGCTCTCTTGGGGCATTGTGCTCTTGGATTTTTTTTTTTTTTTTTTACCGCTCTCCTCTATGGAAGACAGTTTCACACTTTCATCATCTAGTTTTGTAAATGAAGACAAATCAATTGGAAGGGGAAAAGCCAGTCAGTCTGATTCTTTAGAGGCAACAGCCCCAAGCTATGCTGCACATTCTATAACATACTTTTTCATATCCTAAAGACACCCTTCAGGTTGTAGCTAATGGCAGCCATTAGTCCAGTCTTTACTAGTAGTTAAGACTTTATTTAGAGATAGAGCTGTATCCTGGCTCTATCTTGGATTCTCATCGTCGTCCGTTGTCCCATCGCTATCATCATCCTGGATAAAGAAAGGAGTAAAAACTAGATTGTTGTCTACTATCTGTAACCTAAAGTAGGTTCATTCTGAGCTGCTGGAACTCCACAGTGTGGTCAGTGGTTCGTCACTACAGACTCAAAGTGACTCGGCAAGTTTTTATTTTGGGGCAGAAAACTTTTTCAGTCTCTGAATAAGCTGCACTGTTTGGCTAGCTCTAGGAATGTGTGTGCACCAAAACACACAGCTGGTCCCAATGTGTCGAATGGATCAAACTCTGGAATATATTTGTTGGTTCTGATTGTTTGGTCTTTCATTCTTGATGGTTTCCCATGCATTGTGCAGAAACTACAGTGTGGTGAATGTGGAGAAGGGCCAGGTGGAAGTAAAGAGGATGTGTTGTCCTGGCAACAGGATCAGCTGCCAGATGAAAATGCCAAATTCACTATGGATAGCTACTGAAGTATGAACAATAATAACACTAACATTTATGTCTTTTGGAGTATAATCAGTGAAGGGTTTGGGCTGACTCTTTCTGTTCTTCTCTGAAAGGAGCAGGAGGTGTTTGTCTACAGCCTGGAGGACATGTGTCCCCTCAGTCAGCCTCAGAAACGCCTGTCCTGTCCAGCTGTGGTCACCTGTCTGTTCCACGTTCCAGCTGCAGAGCAGGTCAGTTCCAATGACAGCAGACAGAAACACATGCAAACACCCCCCCGTACGCACGCACACACACATACGCCACCACCACCTCCTTCTCATTCCTTTTTGGGTTTGGATTCTGGTTTGGCCCAGACTCATTCATCTGACACAACAGATGTGAAACCAAACAGCAAAGTTCCTGATCCCGATTTATTTTTTTAGAGTATTTAATGAGGCTATTAAAACCGTATTATGATGTAAGAATAAGAAATGTATTGCTTTAAAATTGCGAACAGATCTGCTTTTTCTCATTGCTAAATATTCACCAAAGCAACTTGAACTCTTACAAACTCTAATATGGCGGTCTGCCTAATTATCCTGAATGTGTGCTGGCTATGCAGAGCAGTATTCACCTCCTTGGATGTTTTACCCTTTTGTTGCTTTTACAAATAAACGTTAATGAACAAAATGTGGCTTTTTGACAATTACCGTAAAAAACCAACAAACCTTTAATGTGAAATAGAAACTTGATGATACAGATTTAACTCCACTTGGTTTGGCTGGGGCTTACTTAAATTCTCTCCGACAACAATCGATTACTGGCCGTTGTTTACGCTCAGCAACATTTTCTCTTGCGTGTTCCAACAGAAAAAGGGAGGCAAGCATTCAGTTCTGTGACTCCTGCAGCATGGAACCAGCTCCAGTCTGAACTAGAAATGT
>CAEFZY010051068.1:0-32570 GCA_903066815.1 Brachyrhaphis roseni
TTCACCCTGGACAGGTCGCCAGTCTGTCGCAGGGCAACACAGACACAAACAGGACAAACAACCATGCACACACACACACTCACACCTAGAGACAATTTAGAGAGCCCAATTAACCTGACAGTCATGTTTTTGGACTGTGGGAGGAAGCCGGAGTACCCGGAGAGAACCCACGCATGCACAGGGAGAACATACAAACTCCGTGCAGAAAGACCCCGGGCCGGGAATCGAACCCAGAACCTTCTTGCTGCAAGGCAGCAGTGCTACCAACTGCACCACTGTGCAGCCCTATTTAATTTCTTATTTAATTAAAATACCGCAATTGCAAACTTGAGTTTTTCTGCATTAGCAGAATATACATAAAGATCAGTGCACATTTGAAATAGGAACACAGCTAGAAAGACGGAGTTTGTCTTTATTAATTAAACTGTGATCCAATAAATGGAGACATTACTGACCTTTAACCTGATTGCTGGTGCAGGTTTTTACTCATATTGGACCTTTATCAACTCAAAAAAATAAACATATGTAACTGAAAAGTGGACTAACTAAACCTGACATTTTGTTTAGATTACATTTACACAAAAACACAGGGTTAAAAAAGCTGCAGTTGGACTGTTTTTCTTCCTGGATTACAACAAAGAGAAACACTGACCAATCGTAACTATAGAAACAGTTCCTGGATGCTTTCTGTTTGGAAGATCATGTAAAGATTGGATCAAAGTTTTTCCAGTTTGGCTGGTAGGATTCATTCTTAAAGGACAATATATCATTTTCATAGAAATAACCTTATTTTCTTCTGAATTAGTCAGCATTTACTAGCTCACATTTTTGTCCAGACCATCTCTTTAATGTTTAATCTCAGTTTAACCTTTATAAATAGGGCGGTGCCATCATAATGGAGCTGTGAGCAGCAGAGTGTTGGTCAGCCTCCAGGGAGCTGTCCCTTCCAGCCTCAGTCTCTCACCGTCTGCTGGGAGCGGCCCAGCTTACAACAGAACAAATCCAGACTACCCATTGGGAACACACCAATACACTTGTCCTTGCTCAGTTTGTAAGCTCATGTTTCCAAAGGAAAGGGGCTGAACGGGTCACTGCACTTTGTCACCTTCAGGTTCACTTGGTGGTTTTGCCGTTCTAACCCACCAAGGGCCTCTATCAGTTCACTGTTGGAGCTCTTCATGTTCAGAATGTGCTGCAGAGCTAGCCAAGCCTCCATCCATCATCCTTCCAGTCAACCAGCACTAGCAGCCATGTTTGACTGGTCAGAGTGGCTGCTGGGAATAGATTTGTAGATTTGTCCGGCTCCCTCCCACACATGCACATAAACCGGGGGACGAGTCTGAGTAGTGCGCTTTTTAGCTGATGTTAGAACACAAACTAAGCACAGCAGGAAACGGAGGAGAGGGCCTGGGGTCAGAGGAGGATTTGGGTGAATTACTTCTTTAAAGGCCCAGGACTGCAGCTCAGCTGTCAGTCTCTGTCAGTAACCATGGCGATAGCACTACCTCAGAAATGGGGCTGAGAGGACGGGGTGGACATCTGCATCCCTACATGAAGCATAGAGGCTGGCGGACTGCCTGAAGGAGGTAGAGAAGCAATGATTGTTTCTAACCGTATTTTTGATGATATTTTTAGATATAAAGTTTTTTAGTAGTGGTTTAACAATGTGTGTGTTTATATCTTTGTGTCCAGGGCCCAGCATTGTTCGAGCGAAGTCGATCTGTCGATGTGATATCACGTGGTTGTGGGACGTTTGTTTTTGCTCACACCCTTCAAGATCCACAAGACACACAACGCCGAGCCCTCAGCAGCCCCTCCCACATGGTGTTTTGTTGTGTGTGTGATTTACAACAGTACAGTAAACACAGCGATCACGGCAGATCTGTTCTATAACCGCTGGTAAGAGAGGAAGCTGAGGACACTTAATCAATCGAAGAATTAAAAATGCAAGCCTTCACTTAGCAAAGACCACCAACAGACTGGTAGAGAGAATGAGCATCTCTCATCTCTGTACCTGACCCTACAACCAATGAACCGGTCAACAGATGACTGCAGCCCGAGTGGATCCAGAGAGTGTGGCGGAGCTGGGCCATAAAGCAAATCAGACCAGGCCAGGCCTGGGCCCTGGACTACGAAACGGCCTAAAATACTAAGTGGTAGCTTTTCTAAAGTAGTAAAAAAAACAAGAATGACTCTTTTTCCCCGTTTTTTTCCTCTCCTCTCTAATTGTCTCCGTCTGTGTTCGATAGAGCCTTTTTGAAGGACAGGGTCTCTCATTAGACATTCACACCCAGAGTTCCCTCCAATTGGGCTGCCTAAAGAATCTGAAGGCAATGCAATTGTGTAATTTGCACACAAAGTGGTCGGGATTGATCCAAAATAAACCTCTCAACTTTAAATGTGGGTGTGAGGAGAGGGAGGGCGTATAATTGCATCATTTAGTGAATTGATTGGCTGAGAGTCGATGGAAGGGAATCAGGAAGCAGCAGATAAACGGTGACAGCAGTGCCTTTTAGAGCGGGGGACCTGTCGATGCAGAGACACACACAACCTGAGATGCAGAAACACACACGGAGGGGTTAGGAGCAAGGATATCCACGCAAACACAAACCGAGAAAGCAGGCGCCGAGATAAAGTGGGACACAAACAGACGCGAGAATGACCCACACACAGCGTCAGATTAGACAACACAAAGAGAGCCCGGGTCCACATCACACACTCAGTGCTGCAGGGCCGGACAATGGAAGACAGAATTAGAGGTTACAATAGATTTCATTAAGCCAAACTAGACTTAACGAGACAATCGATATGTCATAATTAAAGCGAGGAGGCTGAGAGCGACTTAGACTCTAAATGATGACCGCTCTTATTAAGATGGAGCAGATAGAGAAAGGCTGTGTGACAATGGAGCTCTATAACTACCTACCACCACCGGCCTTTGTGTTCACACTGGCCTTTCACCAAGACGGAGTGATAGCGGTGGAGGAGAGCGGCTGGGAGGGTACAGGAGGAACATGGCTTTCAGCTGGATGCAGACGGAGAAAAGAAGAAGTGATCTGGGATGATGTGAATGATGATGCTTCGTCTTTGTTGAACTTCTTATTCCTTCTGTACTTGATTTTTTGCAGATAGTACGTATCTGTCCTTCCTCTTTAGATCACTGAAAACCACCAGAGCATAGCCTCGTCACACCAGATCTGTTCAGCAGCTTTAGGGTTAAATATACACGGACAGGGTTATGATATTTTGGGATTTTTCATTTGATTTCATTTAGACTCTTTGTCTGTTTTAGTTTGTTTTAATTAGTTTTTAGAGTAGGTTTGCTAGTTTTTATTAGTTGTTACTTGCTAAATATTGTTTAGTTTCAGTTTAGTGTTATAGCAATAGTATTTGTTTTTTCATACTTTGGATCATTTTTAGGTGCAAAATTCAAACAGGTTAAAGTATTGTACTGTATTTTGATTATGTATCTGTTGATTGGGTACTCAATAGAAGAAACCATTTTAAAAAATGGTTTCAATTATTGCTGAACAATAACTAATTCATTTTATCTCAACTTTTAAGAGCCCATCAAAAAATCCAGGATTATGAAGCGTTGTAATTTGCCCAAAGCTAACGTTAACAACAAAAAAAAAAAAATCTCACATCAGTTCAAAAGGATAACAAATAGATTCATAAACAATAAAATGAAGGGTATTCTATTTCTAATTTTTATAGTTTTATAAACACACAATATGGTTTCATGTAGTTGTAGTTTTCTTCCCATTAATTACAGTTTTTATTGTTTTTAAATGTTTTTTCAATTTAGATTTTTGTTATTTTGTGCATAAAAACACCATCCTAAAGCTCCATGAGAAGCAAAGTTGTCTAACACGGGATCAACATGAGAGGTGACGTCATTCCCTCTAAATTAATTTCCTGATGAACTTGGTGATGCGACAATCACTTTTCCTCCACCTGCCAAGCGATGGAAGAAATTGGTAAATGTGAAATGTTGATCTTGTTGTCCTAGACATACACAAACCTTTGGGCTTTCTGTCACCAGACCAGAGTCTGCTTTCTGTTTCTAAATAGTTGCACAGTTTGGCCTGAAGTTTTCAGTCTGTAGAATGTTATTGTTGAGGGTTTGGAGACTAAATCAGGCCTTAAAAATCCAACCTGGCCTGGCTTGGTCCATAGGGATTGTATACAAACCCATTTAAGTAAGCAGTGTAACTTCGCCCATGTTTAGCTCCTGAAATCCTCCAGCTGCGTCTTGATGCTTGTTGTAACCTCAGGCTGAGTCAGGTCCAAGTCTTCTGGGATGTTTGACTGAATGGATCCTCTCTCTACTGCTGCTCAAACGGAGCAGGGCACTTGTTACAGTCTGACTACTTACTTTATTTCATCAAGTTAATCTATCTTTTCCTCTATTTACGGTACAATTGTAAAATAAGACAACTCTATATGGTGCATTGGTGTTTGGTTTTCTCTGCTGTATGTATTGCAGGCTTATTAAAGGGCCTATAGAATTGGGTTCAGCTGAGGCTTGGGTCATAAATCTAAACTTTAACAGGGTATCCAGATTTATTATTATCTGCTAGTGTTCCAGATGTTTATTATTGCAAAATATTACACAATGTGTGCTCAAATGAGCAGAACTTTAAGCAATATTTACCTGACTTCAACATGTCCTCCCAATGATGCCTGTTCAGGTCAGCTGCTGCTTGCCTCTGATGGTGAGGAACAAATCTTTAGAGAGGAAGATCGGGGAGAGAGGGAGGAGATGGGGGTTAATTAGGTCAAGCACAGGTCAAAGAGCTAAACCTTCAGGCTTAATGTTACACCAGTGGACACACACTCAGCTGGACTTTCTCTCTCTACTGCCTTGATCCTCAGGTTCATTAGCTTTCATCACTAGCATACTGTTTAAAGCTCCTGTAGGTAACTTTTATAAAACTAGTTTCACATGTGCACATTTCACTGGTGCAAAATCTTTCCTGAGACAATATTTCAGTCTTTCAGATCATTGATATAAACACACTTCAACTGTTTTAAAGACACTGAGAAGAGTCTGGTGACAACAACCTGACTGTACCTGCTGTCCTTTTAAACTGAAACATTCATACACAGTTAAGTCTGAAATTGAAATTTGCTTATAAAAGTGTTGTGACCTACATGCTGATGTGTAAAATTTTTTTTAGTTATCTCTGTTAAAGATGTTTGATTTTCAATTTTAATTAAACATAAAAAACATAAAACACAGAGCTGCATTTCATTTGCTCTAATACACAGTTTATTACAGGAGACATGGAAGCCCAGCTGACGGCAGTACATTCAGAACCTCTGCATTCCCATTTGATCCAATCAGATCGGTTTCACCCATCACTGACTGCACCATGAATACCAGGCCTGACTGTGGTCTGCCTATAGAGAACTGAAGAGAGAAGGTGTTCCAATTGTCCAGGTCAGCCTGCAGAAGGCATGGCTGGATGAAGTTGCATGAGGTGGCGCATTGAAACCCACTGAACACAACCAAATGTTCATACAAGAGTCTGTCATCTTCCAGCACTGTCTCTTTTATCCTCACAGCAGCAAAGAATGGACTAATTAAACCAACATGAAAGGAGGAAAGTAAGACAGAATACGTTTCTTTACATTTCATTAGCGTGTGAGCAGGAATCAGGGGGAGAGAGAGAGGGTGTGACTGATGGATGACAGACCAAAGCTCTTTCCAAAACGAATACATCCAAAAATATATCAATATCTTACAGCACATGTGACAAACTCAAGGCCCGTGGGCCAAGTCTGGCCCGCCGTATCTTTTTATGTGGCCTCGATTCTAGACTAAACACTAAGTGTGCTTAAATATTATGCTAACCATCAAATCAATGCAGTTTTAATCTGTTTACTGCCAAATTACATCAATCAGTCACTACCGTTTCTTGAGAATTGTCGTGGAAATTCACGCAACATCACCAAGTTCTTGCACTTTTTCACGCAAATACATAATTGGGAGTTTTTTGCACATTTTTCTCAAAAATTGTCAAAAACTTTTTATCTTGTACTAATCAGTTCCTTAATTGATGATAATCCATGATCTTTACAGCAAGTAATAAAATGTTGCATTTACCGTCACAAATAAGTGCAAATATTTCCAAATGAGTACCACAAGTAACACTTTGATTTTTATTGGAAAACTCACAAAAAAAATCACAAAATGCTGGAGGGACTGAAAAGATGTTCAATAATAGCATTTAATTTTAAGAATTTATTGATATTTTATCAGTTTGTGAACAGGTTTTATCAATACATTCTGGCACAACTGGCCCTTTAAGAGCATTCATGATTTCGATTTGGCGCAAAAAGAAAAAGAGTTTGACACCCCTGTCTGACAGTATGTCAGACATTTGTTCAATGCGAGTCACTCCTCAATATCTCCTTAAGCAAAATAATATGAATATTTTTTGTGAATATTTTCCACTTGTTTTTATGTTGGCTGTCATCAACAAAACCTAAACCTTATACGGATCCTCGACAGATAAAAAGTGTAGATTCCACTGCAGAGCTCAGGTTATGGGATCGTTTGTTTCTTTGTGTGTGTTTTTAAAGGATGTTGATCCATTTCTGAGGGCTGAGTGATTTGGCTGATCTGGAAACACCGTTGACAATAAACTGTCATTGTTCTCCCTTATCTCCATCTCTCTATCCCTCTCTTAACTTCCATCTCTTTCGGGCAACTATCGTTTCTGAATTATATTTTACGGCTCATTAAGCATCTATAGTGCAGGAGCAGCGGCGCAGAGGGAGACGGGGATGAGGACGATTGATGAAAAGAGCAGAGAATTACAGAGAGCATTCACGGAGGTGAAAAGCTCCAGCTGAAAACAAAAAGTATTTACACTAATGGAAAGATGTGTTTAATTAGCACCAATTATGTCCACACATACGGCACTTGGCAGGGGCTGACATGTGCTTAATGTAGATTTAATATGTCTAATGCAGTCTTATACAAGAAGAACTCTTTACAGAGATTCGATTCTTTCATTTAATATGTCATTTAAAGTAAACCAGCTAGCCTGGAGCAGCTAATAAGATGTTCATTTTACGCTGATATGAGGGGAATTTGTATCGAAAGCTTAGCAAATTTGTTTTTTTATTAGAGAATAGAACATATCAAACATCATGTGTGTGATGTTTACTGACATCCGTAAATAAAAAGTCTTAATTTTTAATGAGCTCAACAGTTTGTTGCAAAACTTCACAAATGGTTTCAATTCAGCCTGACTGAACTAGATCTGTTTTACTGAGATGAGATTCAATAAAATTCAGATGTTGAGTTTCTACATCTGAAGGAGTTTGCTGCCTGAAATCTGGTGACATATGGCCCCGTCCGTCCTCTCCTCCATACGGTGCAGGCGTCCTGTCATCTTTGGAGAAAATAACCCACTACTGATCCACTAGTTCTTAGTGAATCATCACAGATCATTACAGATACACGTATCTGTAATTTAATCCAGAACCATAACAGCAATAGAGAGCGACAGTGGGGTGTTGATGAGCCCATTGGGTTACAAGAACAAGCCACTCATCCATTGTTCGTTTCTATCTGTGTGCAGAATTTTATGGATTCTTCAATAATAGTGGAGAAAAGAAAAGATCTTTGATTTCTTATTGACAGCTATGCTGTGGTGTCCTACTGCACTGAACTCTAAGGAAACTGGTTTGGTTGATAAGCAATAACAAGATGCTGATGTTAGCACTTATTTTTTGTTTATAATATGCTGAAAGGACTTTAGACAAAGGATTTTCCATCCATCCATCCATCCATCCATCCATCCATCCATCCATCCGTTTTCTTTACATAGTAGACATAATTACTAGTGATTAGTAAAAAATATATTAACAACAGCAAATTGTATCTGGTCTATGCTGGATATTTCAGAAAAAATATTCATACAATTTCAGTACAATGAAGTTTACAGGAAATTTCCTGAGCTGTACACATCCCCATGGTGAATACAACCATAACATCTCTGCCAGTAATAAAATGTCCTAAACAGTCCTGTTGCTCCGACTTTAATTGTTCAGTATCTGGAAGAGTGACCAACACAGATCGAACGGTTTCCTTCACTTCCTCCGCTGCCATTGCTAAAACTACAGGCAAACTACAAGTCTAAAACAGTGCAGAAAATCAATAACATCTTTCACAATTTATACTTTTGTTCACTGACTGACCAGTATGAAATGCATCCTGAGAAATTGAGCTTAATGGGAGAAATCCCAGATGGAGATTTTTAGGAAGATGAGAAGCTATTAGCATCAATGGCTAATCCAAGCAGCTCCTATCTAAACTACCTAGTTAAGAGTTTTCACAACATGTGTTGAGTTTTCCATATAAATCTGTTAGAAAAAACATAAAGTATAGTGTTGCTATGGTAATGTGGTCCAATTTCCTGACTTTTCTTCTTTTTTGTTATTTGTCTAGACCAGGGATGTCAAACTTATTTTCCAGCTGGACCAAATCAAGATCATGAATCTTCTTAAAGGGCCGGTTGTGCCAGAATGTATTGATGAAACCGGCTGAGCTGTTAAAATATAAATCAATTCTTAAAAGTGTAATAATAATGAACATCTTTTCAGAACCTTGAGGATTTCAGGATTGTTTTTGTGATGTTTTGCAATAAAAATGCGTTTGTGGTTGTAATTTAGAAATATTTGTGCTTATGTATGTCAATGTGACTTTGTATTACTTGAAGTATCATTATGGATTATAACGTCAGCTATTTAGTACCGTCACTTAGATCCAATTTTTTTATTATTTTTGCAAAAAATCTGCAATAAACTTACAAATATGCATTAGTGAACAAGTGCAGGGATTTGTTGATTTTGCATGAATTTCCAACAAATAATTCTCGACTCTGAATTTTCATGATAATTCTCAAGAAATTGGAGCAACTAATTGATGCAATTTGGCAATGAACAGATAAAAACTCTGCTGAACTGAATTGATTGATAAAATAATATTTATCAATAAATATCACCTTCTAATTATGTGTTTTTTGAGTCTAGAGGTCCACTGTGGCAAGGCGGCCTTTTGCGGTTGGATTTTTCAGCGAGATGACGAGTGGAGGCAGAGTTAGGTGGCAATAGCAGTCGGTTTATTCATCACAAGGCATCAAACATAACACTCTTTCACAGGTGAAACTGCAGCCTTAAATAGTCCCAGCTGTGACAGACTAAACCATCTTTAATTCACAGGGGAATCTCAGTTCACCAATCTCCACCTATTTCAATAAAATACATTTTACTAAATACAAACATGAACTTACTTTTTATAAATATTTTATGTTTTATCCCAACACCATAATGAAACACCATAAAAACCCATAAACAATTCTCCCCCCACACTTTTCAATGGCCTCTCCCAGAACCTATAAATGGTGTCTGGACCCCCAGGGTAGTATTTGTCCAAACACCCTGGAGAGGACACAGAAAAGACAGGTGAGTCACTTGATATTAGCACTCCACACTTTACAGATTATGCACAAACATTTGCTTAGTTTTACCCACCAGTAGCTCATTGCTCTGACTAACAATTATCCTCTCCTCACAGGCAACCACCTCACTCGTCAATGAGGAGCAGCTGTGCAGAGCCCAGAACAAAAGGCTACATGCTAATCATTAAAATATTCAATAAATACTATTAAAACTTCTTGTATGCAAATTGTTTTTCATGTGCAAATCTATGTTTAAAGTGCAGTGCTAAATAAGTGATTGTTAATAAAGTGCAAACAGTGTTTTTAAAGTGCTATATAATGACTAAAATAAGAACAGTGATGAAGCTCTCTTCATCACAGACCTCAATGAGTTATTTCCAGACTAAGGAATATAACAGCATTTACTTTAATGCCTCAAAGTGGGGAACTTTGGTTGTACCAGCATTAAGTAAATGGAAGCATGCATATCCAAACTAAGCTATGAAACCATAAAAAATAGAAAAAAACAGACTAAAATAAGGACATATTTACAACAATAAATATAACTCTGTATAGTTATTAAAGACAGGATACTCAGATTAAAAAATGTCAGATTCAAAATCAATTTAATGCGCTACTTAATTAAAACAATATGAATAACGTTTATATTTGTGCATAGAAAGCAACAGCCTATACAAAGATTTAATTGAAAAGAACAATAGAAAAGTTAGCTATATATTAAATAGACTTAAAGTCTGTTTTAGTTTTCATCTTGAGTTTCTAATCAATAGCACATTTGTAACACAAAGAGTCGGTGGAAAAAAAGCTTGTATGGCCTCCAATAGCACTGGTTCAGCACTATTTATTGATGATGTGACAGAAGATAGATACAGCTCCATGAATCTTCGAAGGTTCAGACATGATTTTTTGGACTGAGCTGCCAAGCTCACTGTGCTTCACAGCTGAAAAAGAAAGCTGAACTTTTTAATGTGGAAGAAAAATTTTCTGTGAAGATCACTCACAACTCACCGATTCAATTACTGAGACTAAACACTCTGATTTGAAATGTGGCGCACAGTCTGAACTTAAATCACGTTGTCATGTTTTCATTTCAAGCTCCAGTGTGTAAAATTTGAAACGAACACAACTGGAAGGTGCTTTAATAAATTATATATTTGGAAACAAACTAACTTTAAGCAAAGCACCAGATTGTTCAGGGGATGTAAAAAGAATGACATAAAAGCAACTTCTTCAGTAAAGTGACTCGATTCTGCTGTAGAAATAAAATGAGTATCTCTGGAGATTTGGGTGTCTTGGAGGTGAGCTGCTACTCATCTGTACTGAAGGGAGTATATGGTCAGAAGCCGTCCATTGGTGCCTCTCTAGAGTATCTTTATTTTGTTTAACCATTATTTAACCAGGAGGTTTCTTGAGATAAAATCTCGTTTTTGAGGCAGTCGTTCAGATTCAGGTCAGGATCTTGGAAAACATTTTGCTATAAATCGAGCAGCTCCACAATTTTCTTTATCTTGTCTGAATATTTTTGACTTTCTAATCATATCAAACTAGAGAGCAGCGTATTCCAGGTGTTCCTCCAATCAACTCAAATATGTCATTTAAACTATGAGAAGTTTCCAAAGCCATGAAGTCCTTACCTGGGGTTTTCCTCAAAGACAGTTTCCTCTCTATGGAAACTTCTGGATCTCAAGAAACATTTTCTCACTCAGATTCCTGGCAGTTAGCAAATGGAAATATTATCTTTGAATTAGCTTTAATATTTTCAAGTTTGACTTTGTGTTGGATGAGGATATGAGAATTTTAAAAGATTCTGAAATCTATTTTAAGTTGTGATTTTGCTTTTCTTGTCAGAGGGAACAGCTGACAGAGTAGACTCTGGGCCTGACCCAGAACCTCCTGTAGGGATTGTATATCCACTGAGCATCAGTGGGAGAGAGAAATGTCAGGGTTTCTGTCCTGGACCTGTTACCCTGCCTCCTGATCTCAGATAAACAGCAGACAATGGATGGAGGGAAATGTACAGAAAGAAAGTAATACAAATATATTATAAGTTTTGTCTCTGAGTATGTTTTCTTTAAATCTGGATAGAAAGGCAAACAAACTTCACTAAAAGTACAAAATCCCAGTTCCTGAGACACAGGGTGGGCTTTTTCATACGTCGACTCAGACATGTGGTTCCAATGGCGTTTGTAATGGAGGAAGCAAGGGTGTAGTCGGTTGTAATCTTTTCAAACGCAAAACACCCCTTTAAAGGATGCTCCTGTGACCAATCAAATAGATATCTGAAATCACTTCCTTACCTAATTAAAATTTGGTTCGTTGCAATTGTCTTTACATGGTGCATTTATAGTCCTGGAATACCCCTGCTCCGACTTTCCAGACGAGCTGTTGGAAAGCAGTTTGTCAAGAACCGGCCCATCGGTGAGTCATGAGTAGGGCAGACTCCCATCACTTGAGCCAGCTTACAGTCACTGAAATCCCCAAAAGCATAAGAGGAGAATCGAGTCTTATGTTCTTTATTCTGTTAATTATGGACGCTTTGTTCTGGCATCTGCTGTAGATAGTTTAATTATGAGTGAAGCAATGCAATCATCTTCAACACAAACACGCCCTCTCCTGGCAGACGGTTTACAGGATTTCCTTTTAATCTTCCATTGTGTGCCGTCAGCAGTTTGACTTCTGACCCGGGGGATGGTCTGCGCATGGGTGCCAGGTGGCCGGTTTTCATTTAACAACCAGTGTCTGCAGGTCAGTTATGAGTATGGGTGTGAAAATTGATCCATATTCATTCTTCCCATGATGGGTTTCAGTTCCTCCATCACTACCTCAACCTCATGTTCCTCCCAGCATCCTCAACTCGCCTCTTTTGTCGTCAATGACTCACTGAGTGGGATGGGGGTGATGGGGTTTTCCTCTCTTATGTTTATGGCTGGAAGTGTTTGTATAACATTCACTGGAAGGTTTTTGCCAGTACGCATCCATTAAGCTCTTCTAGCCATACATAAAGGTGTAATCTGGTGTGGTTATACCTGTCGGAGGATTGCAGTAGATCTTATTTACCGTTAAGTTAACTATAACCAAATAACTTACAACTGTCATCTTACAATGTTTAAGTCGCTTTCAATAGTTTGATTTGGCTAAAAATGCATTTACCAAGGAATACCACATATGAAAAACAGCACACAGCAACAGGAAGAGATATCCATAGAAAACAATTAGTTGCAGAAACATATAACTGTTAAGCTCTAATTGTAAAATTTAGAAGGACCAGTATGATTAACCTTAAATGTCAGCCTCAATTTTGCCTGGAGCATTGCAATACGTTTTATGGGTCTATAACACCCCGGCTAACATTTTTCTTGGCCAGAACCTGCAGGACACGAAACCCTACTCTACTTATTTTTTAAATTCATTGCTTTCAGTCATGTTTTGAATTACATTTTTTCTATAGGTATTTCGGCAAACTTCATTAAACATTTGCTTTTCTGCTAATGCCAATGATTTATGGCAGTTAGCGCGACTGTGGGAAAAGGGAGCCGAGTGACGCAGTTGTCATCTGGTTTTATTTACGTGCTACACTCATGTCACCAGGACTCACGCTGCTTCTCAGAGGATGTTCACACTACAGGAGAGAAAAATCTAAAACAGGCACTAGTGAAGGCTTCAACAGGCTTGTATTTTAACCCTTTCGTACATGAATTATGATCCTTTGAGTCAGGATGTTTTTACAATTTTTTTTTTTATTTTCTTAAGGCATAAAATATATATTTTGCATATTTTGTATTTTGTAAAAAATATTTTTTTAGGTGATCGATTGTAATTTTCTCCAAATACAAGGTTGTTATTTGAAAAATACATCAGTAGTATTGTTCTTTAGGGGTTATCTGATGTCACAATACTTTTTTTTTTTTACCTGCAAGAGTCGTCTACAGTAGAAGGAGGGACAGGGTCGGTTGGCATGCTTTTTTGTCTGTCGGCCATATTGGATTTCACAAAAATAATTTCCTGCATTTGCAGCTGATGGCCAGTAGTTGATAATGTATTTTATGATGCATTAGTGTCCACTTTAGTGCTCTGTGTGGATTTATAACATAAAAATCCACAAGAAGCACAAGAAAATGGTTGTCCACTGTAGTGACCACTATGCATGAAAGGGTTAAGGTCTTTTGAATCCCAAGAATCAAAAGGATTATGACAAGGAAACGTTCATTTGATTAGATTGAGTCAAGAAAATGTTGGTTCAGGTGAGTATTGATCAAAGTGTGGGATAAAACCATAATCATGCCAGAGTTAGGACATTTTTAATAAAATTTGATGTTGGATGGATCATTACAAAAATATTTTCTGTACTTGTAATATGTTTCACTGATCAATTACTACAAAAGATAAAGACTGGTCCACAACTGTGCAGTCATTGATTTTACTATTGAACATTTCTTTCACTACTACTGTATATGTCTACATCTTTAGATTAAGAAAAGAAATAACGTTATTTCTGATCTAAGTAGGTAAGCTCTGATCAAAAGTTCAACAATTTTATTGTTTTATGTTTTATTCGTTTTATTTACATTAAAATAAATGCAAATAGAGCAAACTCTACAAGATGTTTTTATATGAGGCAACACACATTTCTTCAGCTTCTAAAATGTAACAGGTTGTTTATCGCAGTTATAGCATTGTTTTCCATAACATTTTGTAAGATTCTTATACATAGAGCTGACAAAAAAAAAACTTATCTCATTTTAATAGCTAAAGAAATGGAGGGCGGGCAGAAGGTGTGGAAAATCCACACTCGCCAGTAAAAAGGTGCATTTGACTTCATGTAGGAAAATGGGAAAGCATTTACCATATGAATGGTTTCTGTTAGCA
Source organism: Brachyrhaphis roseni (assembly GCA_903066815.1). Classification (NCBI taxonomy): domain Eukaryota; kingdom Metazoa; phylum Chordata; class Actinopteri; order Cyprinodontiformes; family Poeciliidae; genus Brachyrhaphis; species Brachyrhaphis roseni. Next base: position 14,346 of record CAEFZY010051068.1, read on the forward strand.
AACAGCCATGAGGGAAACAAACACGCACCAACTTTTAAAAAGGCTCATTGGGGTACATTAAATTCTCCACAGCAGGGGAACCGAAAAAAAACCAACAAAAAACCGAACGAAACCATATTCAGTCACGGAGCTGTAACATAAAACACAGCATAGGAAATTGTTATTATTTATTCAGCTGTATGCAATTTCCTCAGAAACATGCCCTCACAGGTTTAAATCATTCAACAAACTAATTTTCCCACCCACAGTTGTCAGGTTTCAACATTTTCTTTGTTTTTCACTCAAAGTCAGAGATACAGCAGATGTAAGTTTAGTCAGTGTTTCACAAGACATTTTGATTAGAAAATTATGATTTATTGAGTAACATGTAAGATTTCCACCAATCAAGGCCAACACTTGATGATAAACAATGTTACATATATGTTTATGTATAAATATATAGACTTCTGTCTGTTGAATAAAAATAAAACAAGTTAAAACCAAAACAAAGGAATGAATAACTTCACGGTAGAAGGAGACATTCCTGCACAGTAAACAATGACAACCTGCAGCACAGATTTTTCTGTCATGTGTAGACTTTCCCTTTGACATGTTTGACTATTTAGCTTCAGGACAAATAGGCCCCGCATCCATGTTTTTTTTATGTGTGTCAGACGAGTAGTAAGTAGTGACAGGGCCACAAAATGGAAACCAGTCCACTAATGGCATGTGACAAGGTTGTACGACTCTGACCTAGTCTCAAACTTTTTTACCCTTTTTTATTCTTTTTCAAATCATTTTCTGCATCTGTTTCTGAGCCTTGTTGACAGCAGTTGTGTCGAGGCGAAACCCTGCAGGATTGTTTTTCATGTCACAGCGCCACACTGTCACCCAGCCGCGCCCCCTCCTGCCAATAGTTATCAGTCGTGATTCCCTTCAATGTGTTTTGTGTTACACCGGAGATCGTGTGCATTTTTTCAACAATGTGAACGCATAAAGCAACCGGTGTGAAAGCTTATGGAGTGAGCTCTGTAAATCTCCCTCTGATTTCAAATGAGCTAATTAGTGCTTTATTTGAAACAAAGGAATGCAGGGATTTGCACAAAAGGCCAGGAGAGGTGTTTAATTGTGTGTGTGCGGGGGTGTGCGGGCATGACGTGTGCGTGCGTGTGTGCATGCATGTAGGAGCAGAGTGGTTAAAAATCAGGAAAAAGAATGAGGATATGAACTGAACACTCAGGGTCAAACAAAGTGTGAGTGGGTGTTCGTGCATGTCTTGGTGAGGGAAAAAGGAAATGATAATGAAGTTGTTAATCACCTGGTTTGAATCACTGAAGGAACCCCACAAGCCTTGAGGTTGAATATGTCGATGTGTGTTTGAGTGTCAGCCAGGTATGCAGTGGACGACTGGTTGCCTCGTAAAGCTCTGCCTGCAGGAAAACAGTTTTTAGCTGCTTTAGCTTCAGCTCTCCACCAACTCTCCCAGAGCTTCTGATGCAGCGCTGCTCTGCTTTCCAGCAGCAGAAAGAGGATTCATGTCAGCCCAAACCCCACAAAACAATGACCTGCAAGCTCCATAAAACGCGTCCCAGAGGGCTCCTCAACGAGCAGGATGACTGTCACAAGAGAGTTTTAATTTCACCATCATTTCAGCAGCAGTTGGAGTGCAGTTTCACCTTGCAGCTTGCTTCTGAAAGAGCTCAGATATCAAGTTGCAATACCTTTAAAAGAGAACACCGTCATAACTATCAGAAGCAGCAGCGTCTGATGTCTGACAGCATCTGTCACTTAGCTTTTACTGAATGGAGCATTTTGACTAAGCAGAAATTATGTGTAAACCCAGTCTGACTTCTCAGGGCTTGCAGTGCTTTGCAAAACTATGCAACTTTTTGTAAGGTTTTTGCCTTTCATTTAAGGCAAAAACATATTATTAACAATAGATAAATAAATAAACAGTGAAAAAAAAATTAAACACATTTGCATTCAACCCTGCTGTTTCCACACTGATTTTGGTTTGTGTCTCTACCAGCTTTGTACATCTAGACTTTTGAATTTTCCCAATTCTTCCTAGTAAAATAGCTCACACTCAGTCAGACTAGGTCTATAAACACCAGTTTTCAAGATTCTCCGTTGAATTTAAGTTTAGACTTTGACTGGGCCATTCTAAAATAAATATACATTGTTTGAGTGTGTGTTTTTAACAATGTTGAAGTAGAATCTTTCATCTCAAGACTTTTGAACCCTCTTACGCCACTTTTTCCACACATAGCTTCATCCTTTTTCCTGTCTGACCAGATTCGTTGTCCCTGCTGAGGAAAAACATTCCACAGCACAACGTTGCTACCATCATGTGTCACTGTAAGTATTGTGTTCAAGTAGATGTGCAGTGTTAGCGTTTCACCTCAGTTCTTTGGATGTAGGTCTGAAAGCTCAATTTTGGCATCATCTGATCAGAGCACCTTGTTCCAGATGTTTGCAGCGTCACCTAAAGGGATTATGGTAAACTTTAAATTTCACTTTCTGTGGCTTTCTTTTAAAATTTGTTTTCCACTTGCCGCTTCCAGTTTTAGCGATTGAAGAAGTTTTGTTGAGGTTTTGTTCGTTGGTCTTTCTGATGCTAGTCACCAATGTTCTCAAACATCTACGTGTATGTGTTTGCAACGCACTGTATGTCTATGTTTACATAATTTGTGGAAGGGGTGCCTTTTCATGTTGGGTTTGTACTCCAGATAATGTCAGAAAAGGATTGCTAGGATTTTTTAAATTGCTGCATCTGACTGTGTCTGGAAAATTGAGACCTAGTCATTTCACAGATTTTCAGCAATGTAACATTTATCAATTGCATCAATGACACCTACTGGAGAGAAAGCTTTTTCTTGTTTCTTCAACTTGTCTGATCATTATTTATTTTTTCTTTGCATTTCAAAGAGGAGAGTGATACAGTGTTATTGGCTGTTAATATGAGGAAAAAACATAACTTGTCCTAAATCTTCCTCCTGCAGCACTAACAACAGCAGAGCTCTGAACATTAAACATTCCTGCCTTTCACATCCGTGTCGGATGGTATTTGCAGGACCCTTCATGTTTGTGTGCGGCTGAGTCAGTCTGATGACAGGTGTGTGTATCTGTACTTCCTTTAAATTGTTGTGAGTCGTTATAGTGAGAGTTGACCACCCACAGTTGCACTGCTCAGGGTATCTGGAGGTCAACCGCAGTGCTTTCCTGGCTCTGCCTGGTGATCAAATGGGAGGATGAGACAAGGAGGAATGTTGATGCAGGTCTCTAATGGGAGGAAGGCTGGTAGAAGGATGTGGAATGAGGTGGGGAGCAATGATATTGATGGAAAGGGAGGGAGTGTACATTAAGCAAAATGTTTGATGGGAGATATATAAAGGAATAATGAGGGTGTGTTTATCTGGGCCAAATTAAAGCTACTGCACCGATTCAGGCAATACAGCCAAATTTACTATGCATATATAGAAAAAAAAATCATGCTTGCATTGAGTTTTTTCTCAAAAATATTACAACGCATGGTAATCTTTCTATGCATCTACTTCTGATTTAAAAATATAATTTATTTTTAGAATAAGTTGTTACAATTGTTAAAAAGACTTTCTGTCACATTACTCTGTCATTTAAATAAGTTTTAAAATCCGAACTGACATTAAAAAAAAATAAAAAATTAGTGGAGAGAAAAGTTATTCTTAGTATGGGATAGAAATGAAATGAACTGTTATAAATGACCAACATATAAAACCAAAAAAGATTAAAAATTTAACTATATGACTGAAGTGGGATAGGATGGATATACTTTTGCAATTATATAAATCCTATTTTATTACTCTGGGGCTTCGATTTGCCACACAGCTTATGAGTAAAAGTTTAGTCTTTTATCTTTATTTCTAAGATTTATACATAAAAAGTATGGAAAAGGAATTTTATTCAAGGATTATTTTTATTCTTTTGTGACATGTTCTTTTGGTAAGCAATGTTTATTTAATTAAAGAGACTTTTATTCAATACTGAGCAGCCAAATAAAATTGTTTTAGCAGTCATTTGTGATCTATCAGTGTTATTACAGCGCTATACTTAAATCGTCCTTCATCATGTTTCCTTCTTCAAAGTGTCATTCTAACTTTTGTGAAATGTTTATGGTAACATTTGCATAAGAAAAAAAAACATTTTAAGCTTTAATTTAAGTAATATCACTTAAATATATCATGTCCTCACTGAGACTTTTCTTTTCAAATAAAGCTCTCGAAAGTGTGTTTTTCTTAAAAACCCATGAACAAAGATCGCTGTTATTATGTAAATGTTTGAACACGTTTGAAATCTGACAAAGACACGCACACACATAAGTGGAGTCGACATCTAACCTGACATGCATGTTTTAAGACTGGAGGAGGAAACTAGTGTAACTGGAGAATAGCCTGCTTTGAACATGAAAAGCAGACAAATGAAGACCCAAACTGAAAATCAAACCGGTGACCTTCTAGCTGTGAGGCAGTGTTGGAAAACACTCCAACACTGCGCAGAAAGGGTTTATGAACCTTCTGAAAATAATAACCTGGAACACTTCAACATGGAAACAACCTTGGACAAAGGGTTAGCTCATCAATCACACTTACACCACAAAGCATCACAGTGTCAGACTCAAGGAAAGTTAAAACATATTTCACACCATTTGTTTAACACTTATCTTACAGCCACATATTAATGTAATTAGCACTTGGGCTTCAGCATTGCTGTTCAGCTACTGGACTGTTCCTTGCAGCCAAAAAATACAGGATAAGTACGATTCTCTTTGTTTATTCAAACCAGAACCTTTCAAATGCAGCTCAGTCTGCGTTGCTTCTCTCCTTTCCGGGTCTGTTTTCTCCATCACACACCCTGTCCTGTAGGAATCTGACAAGGATATTATTAATGTGATAAAGATTTCTCATGCTTCCTCCCACTCTGGCCTGTAAGGGGGAGAAAAAAAAATGTAAACACAGCAGATTGGTTCAGATCAGACACTGTGCAGATCCCTGTCATGTTATCTGATTAACATCTCTGGCTGGTACAGTGAGGTGGAAACCTAAAGCTAGTGTTGTATTCATTACTAAGAAATGCTCAAATGAACAAGTGGATGTCTGAATAAGAACATGCCTGTGGCCATGTAAACAACCAAAGACATACACACACACAGTGTTTTTTTATATACCGTATATCTTTACAAGGTGTTTGCATTGACTTCCATTACCCTTACCCTGAACCTGAACTCATTTCACTTCAGACCTTAGTCCTAAACCTGACCCCTGACCCCAAAACAGCACTTCTCCTTATGGGACCCAGGCCTCACTGCCTCAATATACTTAACTGACTGGTCTCACTGCAGAGGACAAGTCCTTGTCCTGTCCTAACTGGAAGTTTGTCAATTCATAAATACACAATCTGTATTTATGATCATACTTCTTTTTGCCTTTGAATGACTAAAGTAGAGACAGGTATTTCGTAGTGCTAATACTAATTTCCAACACAACCTTTTGTAAACTCCTCTTGTTTTCCAACTAGAATGCGATGTGTTCAGGTGTGAACCACAATATAACTTCAGAAACAAATTAAATGCACCATATGTGCCTTGAACCTAGCTGGAAGTGAAATTTCTTAGGCTTAGGGCCACTTACAACCTTACTACAAAAACTTTTGGCAGAAGTGAAAATGCTCTGAAACTCTCTAGGGCTCAACTTACCTTCATCTCTCAAAGGCTGCCTCAGATTCAACAAACCTCATAATAATGTTGAAAATGACCACGGTTAGGGCTTGTGCCCCAGTCTGGCAGATAAAGTTTTGCCTACAGAGCTCAGATATCAAGACTGTTATTACTGGGTTTCTGGAATGCAACCAATATTTGCATGCGGGTAATATCTCACAAGAATGGGTCTTCTGGAGATTAAGAGCCAATCCTCAAGTAGTGTGTAGGTACTGCATTGTAAAATGAAGTTCAATGGCTTTCTCAAAGGTTAACCTAAATAGCATACGGTCATATCCTCTGGTTTTCTCTAGACAACTGTCCTTCTCTGTGAACTGGTGCAGACATGTAAATGTAGAACTTAAAACAATAATGAGTTTTTAGTTGGACAAAGAGACCTTTGAGGCAACCACAGTTTGTTCTTTCCACCTGAAATTTAGAGAAGGAAATGTTTTGTTCATGTCAGCTTCAGAAGGCTAAGGTTTTAATTTCAGATTTATGACTTCTCAATTTGGAAACAATTCCAGAAAGCACCTGAACATGTGCAGGGTTGCAGGTCAGGGACAGAGTTCTCCATTTAAGTTATTCCAAAGAGAATAACTTAAATGTAAAACTACTTTTACTATATTTTAAAAGTATAAGTAGTTTGAGGATCCCTAAATCCAGTTTTTAATCTCTAATTTAAGACTATATTCAAATGAGGTATTTTTATTTACATACTGCCTACTGTTATTGAGTAATTAAAAAAAACAAACAAGCTAATTAAAAAGTACTGTGTCTAACATCTAAAAAGTTCCACAATGACATACCATCAAATATCATATCATGACATGGCCTACTTCTTCTTTAAAAAGTTTATATATTCATAAAGATCTAACCATATTTTTAACAAAATATAAAGAACAATTTCTGAAAATGTCATACAAATATTGTCTTGTCATTTTTCATTTTCTGACCCACGTGCAGAATTAGTCACAATACACAAATAATAAAAAGGCACAGCAAATTTATTTGCAATATTTACAGCATTTGGACAGTGAGACTGAAGATGTTCTCTCTGGATCTGGTTGCAGTGGCGTAGCTTTGCGACGGAGCGGCAGATTAAAAAGCGGTAAGTCAAACCTGTGAGGTTAGTGGGAGTCAAATCTTGGAGCTGAAGGGTGTTTCAGTAGAAAGCGGGCAGGCAGTAAGATGCACACTCCCACAGAAAATACAGAAACACACTAGAGTCATGACAGGCTGTCAAATATTACCTGTTTCATCATGTAAAAAATATAGTAATAATTGATTCTTTGACATCATTGCTGAACTCACAACTTGTTTAGTTTACACAGTGAGGATTTTGCTCTTGATCTCCCAAGATTTCTCTGTATTGATGATCATATATTTTTCTGTTAGATCGGAACAGTTTGAAAAGGAAACAGTGGAAAGGCAGGAAAGTTAGCCAAAGTACACTTTAATTCAGCCAGCTGAGTAAATAAACTATTCTCACTATTACCTGAGAAAACTTTTACTTTTATTGCACACATTCAAGCATATCATTACAAATGTGGTCCAGGCGTTGATATGGCAGTGATTGTTCAAGATTAATTTAATAGCCACTAGTCATTTCTTTAGCACACGGCTACAGGAATGTTATTGCTTTCCCTTTACATTTATCATTCATATAAAATTTCTCAAGTTACAAAAAAAACATTTTCTTTTCACATACAGTTATTCTCAACAATTTTTCATTTAGTTTATGTAATCTTGAACTTCTTACAACAGTGTGCTGTGGATCTATTTGATTTCACATCATAGGGAACAACAGCATTAAAGGATCACATTACATTATAACAAACCCTGCAATGCCTCAAAAATGCAGGTCCTGAATGTGTGGTTCAAAGAGATATAAGCCAAACATGTAATTTTAGAAATGCATTTCTATGCAGGCAGCAGAGTGAAAACAGGGTCCACACTGATACTTTTAAGGCTTTGCCAAAGTTAATTTACAGCAATGTTTAACTTGTTTTCCCTATATTCAGGCCATATTGCAGTGTGATGCTTTACTTCTAAGAAAATAATACTTTTTGCTTCTCAGAATAAATTTGTGCCATTTCCTCACTTTATTGTAAAGACAGCTGGTCTTGTGAGTGTGTGTGTTGGATGTGCGTGCGTGTATATGTGTGTGTTACAGTGGCTGGGGATGATAGCTTTGTGTAACGATACCCATGTGTATGATACCCTTCTCTCTCACACACTCTCATGCATATTTTTTCCAGCCTATGTAACTGTCCAAGCGGTTGAAGGTGCCAATAGCCTTAAAACCACAGGAAAATTGCATCTTGGATACATAAATTCAATGGTAATACGAATAACAGTCGATTGGAGGCAGGCAACCAACTGTTTTCCCAGTGACAGCAGCAGCTAAACTGAATGTAAAGATAATGACTTTTTCCACAGTCTAAGTTCACCTCAAATTGCATCTCAACTTACCAGGCAAACAGGCAGTTAAAATAAAGTTGCACTTGAACCTTGACGGTCACTTCATTTTTAATGGGCTGCTCCCAAGAGCGTCTTCAAATTATTTAGCGGTTAGCGGATGTGAGTGCTGGGGAAGTATGAGCATAGCAGGCTGTAGCAGCCGATGTGCTGCAGTCCGTTTTGAAGCTGAACAGAGACTTTGCACATGCAGTCTCAATTCCTTATATTTGTTTGAGTTTATGTGCTTGAATGCTAATTTCCCTGCACGCACACATGCATTTCCAGGCAAAGAGTCCTGTTGTCTGAGGAGGGTGGTGAGTTACACTGGCAGTGGTGGTTGTTCTCATAACATCCTTTCATTGCTGGCATTTTTCTGTGATTCTAAATCTGGGACTATGTTTGTTGATGCAGAGGGTGGAATGAAGCTCTACATGTGTGTTTCTGTGGCTGTGTGATGAATGGGACTCATCATAGGCCAGTTTTAGTCATCTCAAATCATGTGTTGTGTATTTATTTAAACGTGCTAATGCCTTGTTTGACAGAAACTTTGTAACTTCACATGCTTATTGTATTTCCACATCTCTGTCTTTCTTCATAGGCTCACCACTTCAACAGGATTTTTTGTTTTTTAAGAACCACCATGTTGGGAAAGTGATAATGAAAGTTATTTGCAATGTTCAGTCCTGATTGTTACTAAGCTACAGTAAACCCTTTGTTAAGCCGGTTTCTTGATAGATATGTTAGCGTTATATAAATGTTGAGAGTTTGTTAAAACAGACTGTTAAAGCTTTAGCAAAAAAGTTGACAAAGACTAAAATGAGTGAGGTCTTACGTGCTATTTTAACATTTCCACCAGGGATTTTGTCCAAAATACATAAATGATACAATTTTATATATCCAATGACATCCTCTTGCTTGAGGAACCTTGACAATATATGAAAGGTAATAGGCAGCTTGTTTGGATAAGAAGTTGAATAATGAAAAACAGAGGAGGAAACTAGCTGACCAGGCACATAATGCTTTGTGCCTGTAGATGTAAACTGGGCAGAGAAGAAGTTATACAGGATTTTCTTGCGAGAGAGATTTTTAAACTCAATGGGATTATCCTGGTGAAATAAAGATTAATAATAATAATTAGCCAGGCACTGCTGGCTAATTAGAACCAAATCCACCACTGCAGTATCATGACTGGACACATAACTTACAAACATGTGGAGTTCTGTTCATATTCTGACTTTTGACTTCTAGCATAGCAATGGTTTTAAGAGATACTTGGAGCTCACATGCTTTTTGATAAAGTGGTGGCTGCACTGTAAAACCTATATTTGGATGCAGTTATTAATGTGTGAGTTGAAATCAAAAGAAGTAATGGAAGAAGGGGAGACAACCACCATCCATCACTAAGTGCGGTGTTTGGTTGCCATGGCAACTGAAGAGAGGTTGGTGAACAGACATTGCTGACTAAGAAGTCATACAGATTTCTTGGTGAGTCCCACTGCTGTCCGGCATAAGGAATGGTGCCATATGCTGTGTGGTTTCCTACATCTGAAGGAGAGCTCTAGTTCACTAATTTTATTTCACTGTGTACGTTCTACTAAACCTAGAATGACAAAATGTTACTTGTTATCCAAACTAAAACTTAAAGCAAATTGTTCTACACAATCCACATAAGAAAGCTGAATGTTTCAGATTTCAGTTCAAAACATTTTAAAATGGCTTCATGATCCCATGAAGCCCTCTCTCAGGGTCTGTAGGATTTAAATACGAAGGAGTGACCATTTACCACAAACCACATACAAACTAACAGAAAGAGAAATACTTTGGTGTTCAGTTGAGTTGGAGATGGGCAGATCAAGCTGCAAAACACCGTTCTGGTGCTCCTCACTGATTTATAGTCTTTTGGGTTTTGCCACATTAAAACAAAACATTTTTGGTCTAATCTGTTAGTTTAGGCCTTTTTTTCGTTCTGATGGAAGATCACAACCTTTCGCTGTGCTGCAATAAAAAAAAACCTAAACACTAAAATATTTCAAACCAAATCATTTTTCTTTGAGCATATGTTTCTGTATATAAGTAAGGTCTGCTATGCTTTTTGTAAAGTGCCTGGAGACACACTTTGTTGTCAATAAGAGCCATATAAATAAACTGAATTGAATTAAATATTATTTATAGGTGGGTGCGTAACATCTGGAGGAGTCAATGAAATACTGGGAGATCATAGTCTGATTAAGAGTATGATCTGACTATAGATCAGAGAACAAAATTTGACTTATTTATTGAAATAACACACACAGCGTGAAAGGCGCTATATAAATAAACTTTACTTACTGGCCTGCCTGCCTGCCTGCCGGCCTGTTTTGGCAGAGAAACTGCACTGTATATGACCTCAAAAACACCAAGCTAACAGTGATGTCTGGAGATAAAAACATCACGATGTGGGCTGTTGTTCAGTATATATCACTGGCAGATTGTCGTTTATTTTGTAAAGCTGCGGACCTGTGGGCAAAGAATTTGTTTTGAAATCAGAAAGTTATGGATTTAATTCCTGCCACATTATGATGTGGACAAGGCACTTAACCTCAGGCATATGAGTGTCGAAACTTTGTTAGTATAGTTGGGTTAATATCAACATACAAGTTCAGTGGATTTACCATTTAAACACCACAAAACTCTGCTGTTTATAGAGGAAAAAGAAATGAAGTCATGGTATTACACATTGGCTCAAGTGGTAGCACTGCTGCCTTACAGCAAGAAGGTCCTGGGTTTGAATGGCGGCCTGGGGTCTTTCAGCACCTCAGCGACCCTGCAGGAATTAATGGATACAGACAAAGAATGGAAAATGAAGATGCTAGAATGATTCAGCCAGTCACTCAACCTGAATTCATTTATAGAAAAAACATTCATAGATAGTTTGAGTAGAAAAATATGTCAAAAGTAACATATACCACTGGTTTCTCCAAACAGAAAACATGTTGTGAAAAAAGCAACCTTTTCAATATAGTACTTAAGGAATTTCAGTAACAATGAGCAATACTTACGCCATTCACTGTTCAGTTCCTCTTTGTTACTTTTAACTGAATTTATGATCTAAGTTGTTTTGAATTATTTTCACATTTCTGGAGTGAATTTCACATCAATGAGCTCAGAGGAAAAAAACTATTCAAAAGTTTTTTTCAACTTTGTATGTTTACATAAAAATTATATTTAAACATAGAAGACAAGTAACATATTTCAAAGTTAAACATTTTAAATGGGCATGAAGCCTAATAGGCACAATACCTCTTACTCTACAAATTAAAGGAATTACAGTTTCTACACCTTTTTTATGCTTTTTTTTTTTTTTTTTTGCTGAATATTGGTTCCCATGCATGATAACACACACAAGCACACCCCAGCACAAGATTTCCCTAATTTCACGTGCCAGTCCCTACATCTAATCCACGGCTTTTAGAGAGACAAAGCACTCTGTTCTCGCTACAGCCACCATGTTAATCTGCCTTGCAAACTACAAAAGCCCTCCAGCCGACTGCTCCTGCAGGGATTATCATTCACTTATTGGCCTGGGTCTTATGGGTCAGGAACATTTGGAGAGGGAAAGAGGGAGCGAAGGGGGAGATGTAGTGTACAGTTTGGAGGAGCAAAAGGCAAAAGCGCACTTATTTTTCTCCTGTGATCTAAGAGCATGATTGAAATGGTAATGCAGGCAAGCTGCACATTCTCCACTCAGATAAATTTCTCCATCTGATTCTGAAAGGAGGAAGGACAAAAGGGGTTCATGAAAGAATGCAAAGAGCCAGGAAGAAAGTGTAACAAAAAAGTGAGACGGAGAGAGTGGAATGTGGGAACGGCTAGTAAAAGCAATGTATGTAATTGCCAGTGTAATCCTTGTAAAATAACCCAACAGAGGTGGTATGTGTGTAATTGTGTCTGTGAGACTCTAGATCTTTTCTTGCTTATTTATTTATCAAGCTAGTCTGCCTATCGAAGAGTTATTTGAGCTTCAAGCTGGTTAATCAGCCATTCCGATGTGTAATTAGTTTACTTTGTGCTTCCACAGGACGCCAGACTCGATGCCTTCTCTCCCACATCTCCGTCTTCGAATGCTGGATTTAATTCCAGTCATGACTTCTTTCACGTTCACAGCATGCTTAAACTGATCATTTACATGGTGCCTCTCAGGAGGACAGTCAAGGGTGAAATATCACATTAACAGGATGAGCGGGAGCCAGAAACTCGGCTGTATTAGCAGACAATTCTTGCACAAAGCAGACAATTCATGACATCCACTGCATCGGATTATGTTTTTCTTTACAACCATAATCCACTTGCTTCCTGTATTTCTCTGTGACCTTTAAACAGAACAAGACCAGCAACATTGTGTGCATCAAATGCACTCATAAACTCCTAAACACACACTGATACATCACAAAGACCATGCAAGCAGGCCTATCTGACCCTGACACATGCTACACACACATCCTGACTGGGCTGTTGTTCATACATGAGAACACTCATATATATAAACACATGCACATATACTACAGCACATAATCGGTCAGCAAATTAATTAGAGCACTATTTAATGTGCTCTAAGCTGTAATGAATAGACCTATAGAAAAGAAAGACCAGAAAGAGAAAGTGGGCTAAGAAAAACAAGCAACCTGGACTCCACCTCAGAGGTTTAACAACATCATTTGGCAAACCATTGGAGACACTGGTTTTAAATTCTCTCTAATAGCGCTATAAATTCAAATGTTGTATTTAGGATATCATACTCAAATGAGTCCTAGAAAGGAGGGTCCATTTTATTTCATTAAAAACTTTTCGTATCAGTTGTCTTGCACAAAGCTGTAGGCTGCTAGACTGGTAAAAACCGGTTTGCTTTGTACATAGAGTCTGGACCCTGGGTTATTGAGAAACAATTATTTGCTGGAGGCATGGCCTCTGATGAAGTTTTAAATTTTACCCAATTGCTAAGATTTGGTCAGTTTGACGCTATAAAGATTTCCTGCTGTAAAGAACCATCCTCCACTGAGAAGAGAAAAGTGCCGATCTGAACTAGTTAATTATTGATGTTAATTCAATAATTGGAAGCGTGTCTAACACAGACCAATGGCTTCATTCTCTTCCACTGCTGAGTTTGCTAAAACTACAGGCAGACAGCAATTCTAAAACTGCGCAACATCTGTTTGCTGATTGGCGTGGCTGAAATTCTACCTGAGAAATCCGCCTCAATGGGAGAAAGACCAGACTGAGAAGTGAAAGGAGATGAGAATAAAGCAACATTGTGTAGTAAGGCAATGACCAGGCTAGAAAGCTATCGGCTTGGCTTGGTTGCAAGTAGGATCCCAGCCCAACTTTGCGTTATACAAAATTCACTTTTTGTATGGCATGTTTCTGTACCACCATATGGGTATTTCCTGCTTCTAGAAAAAGTCCAACAACAAAAACAAAACAAACAATAAGGGGTAATGCAAAACAACCTGTTTCTGAAACCTCTAAATTGTTGCGTCACAATTTGTTACCTAGCAACCACAAACCATCATTTAAGACTTTTCATTTAAGACTTTATCGCTGCCATGGCTGCTGGAAAAGAAAAATATTTTGCTGTCGGCTGCAATACAGAGCATATGTCCTTGCATTTTTTCCCAGTCACAGAGAACAGAGTTGCGTGGCTTCATTTGATTTTTGCTTGCAATGTCCCTACGATATTTCCAAAGAAAGTTGTAGTTAGTTCAAATCAGTTTAGGAAGGACTCTGAAAACTACAAACAGTTTAAGGCAGGATTTACGAAAATACTTGGAAGGTTTTCTGTTCCCTCTGGTCGTCACAAATCTGCAGATGATGGCGAGGTGAGTACATAATGACGCGTTGCGTGTTTTGTATTGTTCAGCACAAACATGATTTGTCAGTTATCATAAGCTAACTGTGATAAATAAGGCCTCTGCTAGTCTCTGTCTCACCTTGGCTTACCCACAAAATCTGCGCATTTACTGTTGTAGCAAACTGGAAGTGCAGTCTACATTGAAAAGATGGCGTTTGTGAAAACATGTCAAACACCTGGACATTACCGAAATTGACAGGTTTTTGTTGTTGTTTAGTTGAGAGAGATGCTCCTTCTTTAACTTTGTTTTCTTTATTTTTTTTGTTGTTTTTTTAAAGGAAGTATTTCACAGAAAAAAACCCGGTTGTTGTGCTGAATTATTGTGCTTTTGGGTCTGCTTCGGGGTCAAATATGTAAGGTTGTTCCACTGTGCAACGGCCTGTAGCCATTATCACCTGTCGAGAAGCTAAACACTGAGTTGGGAGGTCTTGGGCAGCAGCAGCTTATTTGCATAATCGTCACGTAGCCCTAAAACGGCGCATTCCTTAATGAGCTCAAAACAGGCAGAATTGTTCAGGTGAAACCTCAATATCTGAGAGTGATTTTGTGTATTAAATGAAATGAACACGTTTTGTATAGCCCACAGTCCTATCCTATATCTTGTTCAAAGCAGCACCTTTAATGAACCACTGATGTGTCTCGAAATTGTGTTTACTCAGACCGTGTTTTTATATTCCTATACTAAATGATCAGTAACTAAATAACAGTAAGGGCTTCCAAACCAATAAATGTAGTTGTCAGAGATCTGGCACCTCTTAGTATTGTATGACGACTGACAAGGAAAATATTTATTTTTATTTTTATATAGTTTTAGGATGGATAGTTAAAGGTTAGACCTGGTCAAGCTGAAAATTAATTCTGGTCAACAGAGATTAGAGTAACTCATAAATTTAATTTGGAACAGCTGGTTTATTTGCTTTAAGACAAGAAGAATACATCTTATAAGATGTATAAAGATATCATATTCAATCTAAAATGTTCTAGCTTTCCAAAATGAAATAGAACAGCCACTCCCACCTCTTACAGTTCTTAGATGATGTTAAAAATACATTTCACATAATTTTTTTTCACATGTAGAGATGAGAATAAATCCAGGAATGCATTCTGGGAATATCGAAGCTGCCGGAACAAAACTTGGGTGGAGCTCACACCTTTATCTTCTTGTTCCTGCCACTGCTGTGTCCTCTTTCTGACCTTTCTGTAACCTCACTCTCTCTCTCACACAAACACAATGAACTCTACATAATCGCTGCCGTGTTCACGTTTTACATCGCCCTTTTGGCAAGTGTCTGGTCTAATGAGTCTGAAACTTTTCCTTGCATGCAGAACACAGTCATGCAAAGATTACAAATCCATTATAGCACAAGCGTAGCACAGACATTTCCAGCAATATGTTTTGACCAAAACAAGCAATTCATCCATGATGATTTCAAACTGAAGTTCAAATATTCTTTTAAACTTTATAAGCTTTTTGGCTGAAGAACAATTTTTTATTCATTTTTTTGTTGTTTTCCTCTATAATTATATTTTCCTGGAAAGAAATGAGCACGATATTATATCTTTAAAAAGCATTTATAAACTATTTGGCTCCTGGACAGTGTGTATAGGGGCAGTAGGGCTTTCATGTGGGTGGTTTCTGTTTCACAGATGTGTCTTTCATTGGTCTGAGAGTGTAGACAGTTCGGACAGAACCTACCTGTTTTTGTGTAGGTTGGATTTATTGTCCATCCTGGTTGTGTGTCATATTGATGCTTTGTGTGCATCTGCAGAGCATTATTGCCCCTTTGCGTGTGTGTGCGTGTGTGCGTGTGTGTGTCTGAGAGATGTCCGGCTGATATGTGGTTTACGTTAGTTCTGTTTGATGTCTTCATCAGAGGCCTCTATCCTCCTACTTCTGCACAACTGTTTGATCTGCATCAATCTGATCCTGATCACTCTGCCTTTGTTTACTTTCAAAGACACTTTTCTTTCTGTTTCTCCGCTCACCCACTCGCGCTGTCACTCTCACTCTGTGAGCGCTTATGTGTACATGTGCCGGTTGAACGTCTTTTGTTCTCCCAACAGTATGTGTGTCAGAATAAAGCACTCTTTTGGGTTTTCTTAGCTTTTTTTCTCTCTTTACATCTGTTCAGCATTCTTGTATCGTGGGTTTTATTTCTATGAGGAATTTGCTCCTTATTAAAAGAGAACAGAAGCAGAGTTTTCTCTAGACATGTTCGTGAGATGGTGGTTAAATATTGGGATATGCCATTTGAAAGCAACCAGACTCTTTTGTAAATGCATGCTTTGAGTCATTTGATCAAATATTAGATTGCTTGGGTCTGCACATATCTTACTCCCACTGCCTGGGATTTACTCAGTATATGTATAAGTCCATGCCACTCTTGAAATGCAAAAACATAGACATAGTTACAACTCTCCTTCTTTCCTACTGGTGAAGAATCAAAAATACTGATATTTTTGTTTCAACCTGACACTTTTCAAATAGCTTAAATTAGCCAATCACATGGCAGCAATCTTGGTAGCATCTTGGTATCTAGGCGCAGTGAAAACAACCTGCTGAAGTTCAAACAGAACATCAAAATTGGAAGGAAATGAGATTTACAGGTGCAGTGTTATGCATTTTCCAATGCCATTTTATTGCATAACCAAGTAATTATGTTACTTTCTGCTGTTATAAAAATGGTATATATATATATATATATATATATATATATACATCAATCATAGCTTGAAGGAAATTTGACTTCGCAATTTGACGCCTTGAAATTGTCTCTATAAGAAGCTCTTGCTCATAATGTCATCACAACAATGCTTCTTATTATGCCGTTTCTTAGGGGTGTTGGACTGAGGCGTAGTTCCTATGATGTGATCTGCACAGTTCTATCAGGTGTTTGCAAATTGCTGCTGCCGCTAGTATCAAGGAGCTGTGTGGGAAGAACGGTAGGAGGGGTGCTCTGTAAGGCTGGAGACTGCAGCTCCAAAAAGAAGTTTAGTGGAAATAGGCAATGATTTGTGAGAGCAAATGTTTGAATGGCTGATATAGGAGCGTCAAGGATTTCTTAAAGATGTATGAAAAATCATAGGAAAACTGTATATTTTTGATGAGGGATTAACATGATAATGTTATACAAAATTAAAAAATGTGATTTTATATAATACTTACCCTTTAAATAATCTTGAATCTTTCATTTTTGTTGGTGTATGGACTAGCTGGTACGAGTATTTTAGAAACTACTGATCCACTTGTATTTTTACACACAACATTTCTCAAGTTTACAGAGAATGGTTAAAAAAAAAAAAATTCAGTGAGCAGTAGCTTTGTGAATGAAAATGCTTTGTTGATGTCAGAAGACAGAAAAGAATGAACTGACTGGTTCAAGATGATAGAAGAGCAATAGTAGCTCAACCAATCACCTGTCACGACCAAAGTATGATAAATATTATCTTGTTGAACCTAGAAGCAGACGAGCTCCAGCAACAGAAGTAGAGGTCCGCTCCTGTCCAGTAAAAACATGAAACTGAGGCTACAGATCACAGGGTTAAAATCACAATGAGTTCACTGCACTTCAGTGGCCTCCACATTCATCAAGTCTCAACCTAACACAAGACCTTTGGGATGTAGTGGAACAGTAGAATTACATCAACAACGTGCAGCTGACAAATCTGCAGTAATGATTCAATCACGTCAGTATGGACTAAAATCTCAAAGGAATGTTTTCACACCTTGCTGAATGGATGCCATAAAGAATTAATGCAGTTTTGAAGACAAAACAGGGTCAAACCTGGCCCAAGCAAGGTGTAGTGCAACCGAGTTTGTATTTGACAATGACAACATGTGTTGCAATTGCTTCACACTAGTATTGATGACACTGCAGTTTTTATTTTCTTAACAGATGTTTTATCCTAATCAGACCCTAAAATAATGGCCTAAGTAATTTTTTGCCAAAAGAGATTTTTTTTTTTTTGCCAAAATGTTTTTTATAGGCAAAATTTTCGTTAAATTTAGCGCAATTTCCAGACTATAGAGCGCACCTGATTATAAGCCGCACCCAGCACATTTCAAAGGGGAAACCCCCTTTGCACATACATAAGCTGCACCGGTCTATAAGCCGCATGTGCCTACATACAGACGGTACAGAGGAAAAGTTTTTAAAGTTTTAATAAT